>CAJHNH020004220.1:0-44309 GCA_905116865.2 Candidula unifasciata | reverse complement strand
GCATTACCGAGTGTTGTCACGTACTGAAACTAGTCTCCAAGCTGCAACATCAGCGAAGCAGCATATGCGTCACTGGATAACGTGTAAGTGGTAACCTGCACGATACAATGCAGATGTTGTGTAGAAGTAGAAGATGCAGAAGGCATATAGTAGACCTGATTTATAAGGCCACACTGGATGGACTATACGGCAAATAAATGTTCACCCCATGAATATATATCATCTAAAATCACACCTTTGCCTTTTTTATTTAAAGAAAGAATATTGTCACCAAAATGAGGGGGTCCGAAACCACGACAGATAACTGTGGCAGCCGAAATAAATAATCATAGTTTCTTTACAAAATAGACATATACTTTGCTGACAACATAATATCCTTCATCATGCGGAAAGGGTAAAACAAGACGCATAAAAACTGTAAGCCGCATCATTTTATTAAAAATAATAAAGAAGCAGGAGAACACAAGGCACAGACACAAGGCATACTCTTGATTTTCTTCTCGTGTGTTTGAAGTCCTGAGACAAAGATAGCAACAGTTGCCATATAATATTAATAATCCTTGTGGACAAAAGCTGAGCCAAGCTATCAGAGACTGTCAGCAATAAAATACATGTAATACTACACCAAACTGGACGCCAACAGATATTTGTTTACTGGTGTTGACGCTCAGATAATATAAATCCCGCCTTCCTGAGAATTTGGCTCGAGTACGTCACCAGTAACTACAATTACACACCTTCATTCCTTCCTTGTTTAGCTAACATCCCCGGAAGGTAAGATTTAGGTTATAATTGTGACTAGGTTATTTAGGCCATATCAAATGGCATAGTATTGATCGTCACCATGTAGTCTTGAAAAGGACTCTTGCAGTGTTGACGGGATCACAGGAGACAGACTCACATACTACCGACCAGCAACGAAGTCGTCTACCGGCCATCCAATCAGCCATCCGGTTGTCGATGTAACTGCCCGCGCGCAAACTACTAATTTATCACAATATCCTTGCAAAAAAAAAGAGAGAGAACAATGTCTACATTCAGATGAACTAGGCTGTGTACCGATCAGCAGGAGGACTTAACAGTATTTCATCATTGGTGTCATTTCCTTTGTCCACAGCTCCTACAAGGTGACCTTTTCCAAGGCCAACTGTTCCAAGAAATAACAGGACAGAGACACAAGCTCATGTGAGACTAAGTGTTGGTCTTGAAGTGCTGAGTGATTATTTCGCTAAAGATAAAGTGCTAAGTGTTGGTCTCTCCTGAATGTCAGGTTTTGAATGGAGAAGTCTACATTTTCAAACTTGCAACTGTGGGATGAATATTTATGGTGTATAATTCAGAAATTCCTGTAAGCCTGTTTACTCCTTGGGCATGAATACAGGGACTTCTTTCCTATAGACGCTAGCGGGGGTTTTGAGCGGCATTCTTTAGTCTGATCTCCAAAGTGTCAAGACGTGTATACAGTCTATGAATAAAATTGGCGAATTCAAAGTATCAGTTTTATCTATGAAGAATTCCTAAGCTTAGGTAAGTTGATTATAGTTTACGAGTACCATAATATATGTCTTTTTAAAGTTGGCTACTGCTGCAGAGAGGAAAGATTCAGCTGTGTGATAGCACAGAGTTGGACCGTTCTTGATGTCCAGAGATCAGGCTCCGAACATTAAACCTTTCCCTGTGCAGACTAAATAGTTTGTGCTCTACACAACCCACACCTGTGATGAGGTGCTGTGCATGGTCTTCACGATTACATAGTGGCAAGCAGGAAGTCCGTGCTACAAGTGACGGCACGAGATACTTGTGGCCGGTGGAGTAAGCGAGGCGAAGCCCGAGCTAGCCTCGTGGTCAGTCGATCATGAGAAGTCAGAGTAGACGGTTGTAGTAATTGAAGATGTAGTTTTTATATTGCGCAAATGTTAGCGTTCGAATATGTCGCGAGTGATAAATGTGAATAATGTGTTGAACATGTGAAGTAAATGGACGAGAATAAACTGACAGAATGTACCAAGAAGCTGAGCAGCGTTTGTGTTGTCAACCCTAGACGTTAAAGCAGTGCAAGTTTTATAACAGTAAACATCCAGAGAGTGAGCCGTGGCGAAAGCCAATAAGTAGTAAGCCAAAGCGCAGTCCAAGTCAAGCCAAGGTTTATTACAATTGGGAGCCCGTCCAAAGGAAATTCGAAACCACGTGGACCATAAGCATAGGAAAACATTTTTGTTTCTTCCAAGGTAAGACAAACATGCGAAAAACAGTGTACGATACATCGCTTTAACCCGAGCAGAGCCTATGAATACAGCAAGCTGCGACAGGTCAGCTGCCGACCAATGAAAACCGGTGTGTCATCTACGCCCTGCCTGCCACACACACATCGTATTACCAAGGTTTGTGGTTTCAAGAAGTTTCATGTTTACCAACGTTACACATCATGAAAACTGTAAATCTAGTTTGTGAATTAAATCAGGTTTGTGACCATTATTGTTTCGCGGAAACTAGCGGACTATGAACTAATTTTATTTACAGTTACGATCAGTTTTCTTACTACGGTGACATTTTTTGCATCGATTGTGCGTTTATCAGAATGGCATCTAAAAGGTTGGTAAAAAATAAGAACAGCTGAAATAAGGAAAAGCACCATCAATTTAAGTATCACTATTTACTAACTTGAAACCTTACAGTCCATCCTCCTGAACATCAACATCAATAATTGACATTTTAGCAGTCTTCATAGTCAAGATTATTATCAGTCAAGAAGCTACATAGAACCACCTTCAACCAAACAATCAAGAATTGACATTTTACCATTCTTCACCTCAAGATTGTCATATTTCAACCTAAATCAGAAATCACCAACCAGTACTGTACAGTGAATGAACAGAAACATATCAGCCACTGAATTATTCAAATTTGAAAATCACTATCAAGAAACACGAAATTTTCTCCAGATACCTCAAAAATCATCAAATTCTAAGCGACACTTCAAGACCAGCTATACAAATCGACATCAAGATCATCGAATACCAAACGTATCATAAAATAAAGAATGCGAGAATAATGAAGCATTCCGACTGTCTAAACGCAATCAAGAACAACAAAAACGTCAGTATTACATCGTGTTTACACAATTGTGATAGCTACTGTGAAAGTTAAATTATGTTACATACCTAAAGTTTTGTGTAAATAAATATCAAATTAATGATGAAGTATTTTAAAAAAGTGCATAAACACCTGATTTCATTTATAAAAAACAGCCACATACTGTGTGTATTGAACACCTTCCGTTTAATTCCATTATTATTATTTTAAAGGTGGCATATCAGTGTATACAGTCACTGAACACTGATAATAGCATTGTGTTAACTCTTAAAATCAAATTATATTTTTAGTCAGTATATCTCTAAGATTATCAGTTCAAGCCTACTGAGAGGCCCAGAGCAGAGCACACTGTCGAGCAAACCAAGGAATGAGAACCTTAAAAGCAAGCGCCAGAGTACAAGCAAGACACACACAGCCTGCAGGGATGGATCAAGATCAAGAATAGTTAATGGAATGAATGGGAATGAAAGAGAATAAAACAGGTATGAATGATGAATGAAAGATTTGTGGGTAGTATTTTAATAGTGTACATGAAGTTTACTTAGGTTAGTAGTTCATTAGGAATAGTTTAGTATTCGTATAATGAGAATTAGTAGTTCATTAGGAATAGTTTAGTATTCAGGTAATGGCAGTAGTTCAAAAGTTTAAAAAAAAAAAAAAAAATTCTCTCCCCAGGAACACCACAGAGGAATTAGATCAAGGTTTAGCGATAGATCATATAGAAATCTTTTTCCACAGAATGACTTTGATAAAAATATTTAATTTGAAATGTTTTGGCATAGGTACACAGCACAGGGACAGGCTAAAGTTGTCCACCACACCCAAGATTAGAAACAAGCTATAGTTATACTGACGCTGAATAGACATACTGATGGTAAAGAAAGAGTGCACACATCAAAGCACAAGCATAGTAGAGGAGTTGAACTCATCTGTATCCATTTAAAGGGGGAAAAGGTGAGTGGGATTCCTTGGAGTTGAATACTCTGTTAAAGGTGATATAGAGACTTGTGGGGAAACCCTAAACTCTATTAAAAATCATCCCAATAGTCATCATTTCATCTGAGATTCCTCGGGGTTGAGTGCCCTGTTAAAGGTGGATATAGACTTGGAGGCAACTCTAAGATCTATGAAAAAATATATCTCAATTATCATTGTTTTCATGTTGAATTCCTTGGAGTTGGGTAATTACTCTGTGAAAGGTGAGACTTTGGTCTATGAAAATATATCTCAACATGCATTTTTTTTTATATGGTAGATTCCTTGGGGTTGGGTAACTAAGATAACCGGAACATCACCGAGAACACAGCTGGTTGGACCAATTGAACTTGACAGCTAATAACAGAGCTGAACAGTCAATGTAAGTGGCGTTCTGTGGCAAGGTCGATTTCCAGTAATCGTACCCTGTAAAAGGTGTTATAGAGGCTTTTGGGAAACCGGAAGCACTATGATAAATATATCTTACCACTATCATATCGGCTAAGAGTCCTTGGGGTTTAACACCCTGTGAAAGGTGATGTAGAAATATTGGTTAAATACAATTTTCTATGTAATAAAGATCCCAAAGCTGACAATCATCTCACCACTATCATATCGGCTAAGAGTCCTTGGGGTTTAACACCCTGTAAAAGGTGATGTAGAAATATTGGTTGAATCCATTTTTCTATGCAGTAAATATCTCAAAGCTGACAATCATCATCACTATCATCATTTCACTTTGAACCTGATAGATTAGATATAGTGACTAAACAATACTACAGATGCAATAGGTGTAAAGATGGTATAAACTCTTCACCAGCTCAGTACAGGGAAAGCATGCAGTAAATACTAAAAGCAGTTTTAAAGGGCAGTAATTTAGGATAGTCAGGAACCACAATTCCTAGCAGTAATACATTTAAATTGATTTATTATACCTGTATTAAATATCTCAAAGCTGACCATTATCATCACCATCATCACAATGATTATTTTACTTCAACCCTATAAAATAGAAATAGTGATGAAGTTATACTATAGATGAATAGGTGCAAAGATGAGATACCCTTCACCAGATCAGTACTTCAAAAAACATACAGTAAAAATTTAAAACTGAGGGTAATTAGGAATGGTAATCCCTAGTAGTGTAGTTAGATTTATGTTCCATTGATTCATCTTTCAGTAAAAGGGAAAATGATACTTGATGTTCCATAAAGTATCATTTTGTTAAGAAGGGGGGGAGTATGTGATGAGGTGCTGTGCATGGTCTTCACGATTACATAGTGGCAAGCAGGAAGTCCGTGCTACAAGTGACGGCACGAGATACTTGTGGCCGGTGGAGTAAGCGAGGCGAAGCCCGAGCTAGCCTCGTGGTCAGTCGATCATGAGAAGTCAGAGTAGACGGTTGTAGTAATTGAAGATGTAGTTTTTATATGCGCAAATGTTAGCGTTCGAATATGTCGCGAGTGATAAATGTGAATAATGTGTTGAACATGTGAAGTAAATGGACGAGAATAAACTGACAGAATGTACCAAGAAGCTGAGCAGCGTTTGTGTTGTCAACCCTAAACGTTAAAGCAGTGCAAGTTTTATAACAGTAAACATCCAGAGAGTGAGCCGTGGCGAAAGCCAATAAGTAGTAAGCCAAAGCGCGGTCCAAGTCAAGCCAAGGTTTATTACAACACCATTTGTAAAGATATTAAACCCTACAAGTAATTATTCTCTGATCAGACAAACGAAGTTTTGTGCCTCATAGCAGAAATATGGAATCTGGGTCATCTTTTAACCGGCTAGATACTGTGACGTCAGAGCTAAACGCTCTGAGTCAAAGGTGTGTTTGGCACGGAAACATTGGGTGTGTAGTAAGCAGCCTGTGGAGACGTGAAATATATATATATATATATATATATATATATATATATATATATATATATATATATACATAAATATATATATATATATAGGTACTTACAGGATACATTGTATGTCTGCGAGTGCAGATGTGAGGGTAGAGAGAGGATGATCTATGTCTGGTAGTGTCTATCTATCTCCACTATGTAGCTTATCTTCTATCTGGTGTACTAATTTACAGACATATAAATGAAAGGAGACATTGTCTCCTGTTCTTGAGAGTTACACTCTGAGGAATGGAGAAGGGTAGCAGTGTGGGGTGAGCTGGTGAGTGAATAAGGATGATTACTAATTCTGAGTTCTTTCCTGACAGGATGATACCTCCTTAGAGATCAGACAGACGAATCACAGTCCAGCCAACAACCACCAACCCATACCATTCCACTAAGCATACCCAAAAGTCCTAACTATTGTTGCCACTACCTCAACATGGCAGGAGCTTGTATGTGAGTTCCAGGACTAGTGGACAATTGCAGACACCTATGTCATCAATCCAGAGAATCAGTCTTCAAAAGCTTTGTTGGGCTCCTATGCAGTTCCTGTGTCCTCAAATGAAAGACAGTCAGCGTGTACCAGATCAAACCGAGGCATAGCTATCTACTGAGTCAACCACAGTCAAATCACCATGGACTGAGGGGAGCAGTGACCTACGAACTGGGAAAAGTGATCTCTTAATCACATACATGCTCTCTTCCCACAGGTCCCTTTGATTCCCAATGATGAACTCATGTAATATCCAGGAACTACATCTGGCTGCTTCAACAACTGGGTTGTGTCATTAATTCCTGAACTCCATTCACTGAACACTCTTGATTCTATTCATTTATATATGTGTATATATTAAACTTATTACATGCAGAAATTTTCATGGCTGACTTGGGTGTCCCTGTTTCACCATTCTAACTGTCTATCTTTTATGTTTGTATGAGTAATAAGTGTAAT
Source organism: Candidula unifasciata (assembly GCA_905116865.2). NCBI lineage: Eukaryota > Metazoa > Mollusca > Gastropoda > Stylommatophora > Geomitridae > Candidula > Candidula unifasciata. Next base: position 37,391 of record CAJHNH020004220.1, on the reverse strand, counting down.
CTGTGTTAACATGGCTATGATAGTATACTATCATAACCTGGGGGCTATCTTTTTATAGTAGTGGGGGTGTCCAGCCAAGTGTGCCTAGGAATATTATATAATTTGTAGTTCCAAAACTTGAGTTGCCCTACTCCTGAAATAAGTTGAGCATATATTGGCCACGGGATATCCCTTAGACCAATACTAGCCAACGACTCAACATTATTATTTCAGAGTGCTGTTGGTTCTTAAGGAGAAATGCTTAAATCAAGCACGTGACAGGAGCGATATGTGACACACGTTTTGAATGCTAGTTTCCCGAGTGGTGCAGATTCAGCCAATCTATCTGCCTGTTCATTACCCACTACGCCGGCTTGACCTCGAGAAAAGATCTAAAGTATGCTCACAACCCGTGACCTTCCCAGTGAAGCTTGCCATTCTGCTCAAAACATCCCTGTCTTCACCTTTCTCAGCATGCTTTCAAGGTCTGTTACTATTACGACACGCGTGTGCATCTTGTTCTCTAGCCACTGGAGAGATGCAGTTACCGCCTCCACATTTATTCTCATGCTAGATGTTGTGATGTCGTATGCCAGGCTGTCTTGAACTAATGATTTTCCATTGGCTTTTCGCTACAAACTCCCAGGCACTTCTCTTTCCTCTCAACACCCAACGATCTGTATAGAAAATCAGATCACGTGGGCGTGAATCGTGAATAAACTGTTGGACTTCCACCTGCTGGCCCCTCTCTGCACTCCTGGCCCAATGTGATTGCAAATTTCCTGAATGACAAGCTAATGTTGGTTTCCTAAATGCGAATTGTTGAATATAGAGCCTTGAATGTCAAGTGTTGAATGCTGATCTTCTGAGTGTAAAGTTCAGATGTTTGTCTCCTTAAATGTAAAATGTTGAACGTTGACATCCTGAATGTAAAGTGCCAAGAGCTAGTTTTTTAATGTCCATTTTTACGGATGAAATCTGATGCTTCTTTCAGAAATCGTTTTGATTATTAATGTCTTATCCAGGTTAACGGTTAAATGTTAAAACTGGCTGCATACAGCATGCAAGAATTGTTTACCTCCTGTGGCATGGATTTGTTTCTCAAAATGTTTTTATTTTAAAAAAAAAAAAATGTTCACTAATAGACTGACCTATTCTGTTCATTAACTCTGTAATACATCTTCTATCAGAGATTATCCGTGTGCCGAGATACTCACATTTCTGTAATGCGTAAAAAAAAAACGCCCTTGATTTTTATTGCATAGGTAATGTTATTATTTTCATTACTTTTGTGTTTCCGTTATTCAAGCTCGCAGGCCCCCCCCCCCCCTTTTTTTTTTTAAAAACTTTCTACCACCGTCGTATTTTTCAATCCCTGTAGTTCTTTCTGACTTGTCGCGATCGAGACGGTGTCATCAGCATAATAAATGGTGTTTATATTATGATGTGTGTGGCATAAGTGGCACCTTTTCCTTCTACAAATCCTTATGTTGTTCACTGGTTTAATCTAATTTTTTTTTTATCTTCGAATAATTATTCTCAGTAACATTTTTGTCACATCACCCATAAAACTTATTGTGTGATGGTCTTCGCATTTTAAAGTACATGGTTTCTTTCGCAAAACAATACATATGCATTTTAATAGCTCATTTGAATGGACCCACTATTATAAATGTTATCATTACCCAATATAAGTTAGTATTTCGATTTCAAAATGTCTCAAGGCTTCAATTTTTTTTTTCAAATGTGATCATCTAGGCCCTGAACTTTCTTTATTTAGTGTAGAGCACTCTAAATTTCTGCAACAGTATGTTGTGAGCGCAATCACTTGGGATTGAAAAGAGTTAATGAAGCCATAACTTTGTGCTACAAGTTGGGAATGTAAACAAGTGAGCCACTTAAAAGTTGTGAAACAGAGGTTGCAAGATAGTCACAGATGGCTTTAAACTCTCCGATTCGTGTGAGGTATATGAGATCCATTATGAGATCCATATGTAACTGATGGCGGATGGAAAGAGTCCCGGGGTAGTGGAGTCAGTCAGTAGCTTTCGGTTCGTCTAAGTGTGTGGAAGTGTTCAAGTCATGTGCCGGTGTTGACTTCGTGGGAAAGTTTTTAACAAAGCGGTTTTATTCTGTTGAATTCTTGTGAACTGTCTGGATGGTTGTGGTGGATCATGAGTTTGACTATCGAAATGCTGTAGGTGTGATTTTCTAGAATGGACTTGTGAAGGTCATGTGTGTTAGGATCGTCACGGCTGCTGCTAAGTTGGTAGGTTGGGTAACGGTGTCTGTGCACAGCGGTGCTGGGGAACTTTGTGTGTTGACCAGCGTGGAGTTGGAACAGCAGACGGAAGGTCTGAAGCTTTTACCAAGTGGTGCATCTATCATAAGGTCTCGAATGGCGGGGTCGTTTAAAGGACGAACCGTCCTAGGATTGTCACTGATTATCACATAGGTATGAGTCGCCCGTAGCATGCACCTGGTACATAGCTCGCTGAAAGTTTGGGGAGGAGGGGGAGGGGTGTCCATGTGAGTATTGGGAAGGCAGCAGAAGACTTGACAGTGTGTCATCGGTCACCATTTATCTTCGTCGTATAAAATCACACTTGGCGTGGGGTATTATGTTGCAGTACTCGTAGATAATGTTAACAGATACGACAGGACATGTTAGCTTGTTACATGTGCCTGGCTTATTGTAGTACTTTTGTTGGGCTGGCCCCTCCTTCTTCTCCTGTAGGAACCCAATAGTCATTTTCTTCTCCGAGAGAGCTCTTGTATTTGATTGCAGCAAGCCATACACCATTGGAGCTTTGTAGGATGCGTGTTCCCCAAAACGCATTTAACACAGTATTAGCGAGCCTGCAAATGTTGACCTGCTTGGACTTGACTATTGTCATCATACTGTTTCCCGCTGTATTTTGCCCATCTGTTTTATCATTTTGCCTAGTTAATATTTTACCATCCTTTTAATTTTAAGGCTGTTTCACGTTTCTCTCTCGTCTCTCTCTCTCTTCTCTCTCTCTGTCTCTCTGTGTCTGTCTCTGTGTGTGTATTATATATATATATATTATATATATATATTGGCACCTTTCCGTCTTTCCAGACGATAGTGTATAGAGAGACATTGTGCTATGTGGAGGCATAGGACTGAAGTTCCTCTTCTCCATAGTACAAAGCCTGGGTAGTATTGTAAAGACGATATATTGTCCACACTGTACGATTCCTCCCTAATGATGCATTGTTTGCTCCAAAGGAAAGCTAACACCAGTATGTTTGGAACAAAGACGGCTGTGGACGGTGCCAGATGAGAAGAGCAGTACTGCTCCATTTGCTTGTCGGACCTTTCCTCCTAGACCAGCTGCCAGCCAAGACTAAGGGCCTGGTGTACCCTGATGTAACGTAACGTTTTTAGGTTGCATTTCCTCTTCCTAGAGTAAGGCTGGAATACTCCCTAGTGCGCTCTACCGCCCGAAGCCGTTGGTATAATATGGGATGTCAGGTTTGGTATACACCCCCACCATTCGACGTTAATAGAAGAAAGATGGTACCGGCCATTGTTATACGGTTGCTCAGTCATATCTGACCAAGACCTGACATGAACACACACACACACACATATATGCATATGTGTGTGTGTGTGTGGATATATATATATATATATATATGTATATATATATATATATATATATATATATATATATATATATATATATATAACGTTACAAATAGTTGTCTTAATGTTGTGTTTCTTTGTAAAAATAACACTGAAATAAATCTTAGAATACAAACACATAGAAACATTTTTTTTTTTTTCTGTTGATGGATTTTTCTCTGTTATCGTTTTCTTTTTAAACATAAAGATCAATGACATACAATTAGAACAAGTTCCAGAATTCAAGTACTTAGGATGCATATTTACAGAAGATGGAAGACTCGATAAAGAGATACAGGCTAGAGTTCAAAAAGCCAATGCAGTTAACTACCAACTGGCCCCACTTCTTCGTCATCCAAAGATCTCGTTACCAGCCAAACAAAAGATGATCAACAGCATTTTCATCCCTACGTTATGTTATCAGTGCCCAGCGTGGACATTGAACAAATCACATATGCAAAAAATAACAACGTGTGAAATGCGATGTCTCCGAAGAGTCACCAACAATACACGAAGAGACAGAGTCACAAACGTCAGCATTAGAGACAAAGTTGGAACAAGAGCATGCATGGAACATATTGAAAGACAAAAATGAAGTGGTTTGGTCATTTAGTAAGAATGCAACCGGATCAGATTGCCTATAAGGCGTTTTACAATAGAACATCGGGAAGAAATTCCAGAGGAAGACCCAGGAAAAATGGATAGATGAAGTAGCTGAATACGACCAAAAAATCCAGAAAACTATCACTCTAATCACGCGAGAGGCACAAAACAAATATTTTAAACCACGACACTGGGCTGCAACCTGGTAAAAGTGAAGAAGACAATAGATAGATAGATCGTTTTCTTTCCTGACAACAGTCATCCCTGAACGCGGCACCGTTTGCCACAGCTAAACTAATCTTGCACAAACATAGTGTAGAAATTGTAAACTCATTCCCAAGCTGCAACCACTTCGGAATCCCAAATTGCTATATTCTCTTTTATCATGAAATATCTGACAGGTAGAAGAAATCGTCGGCAAGGTGTTATTTTTAGAAGGATTAAACCCATGTTTGACTGGATATTGTAAACCACTTCTGCAGAACAATGATCCAATTCTGTGAAAGTTGTCCCAGCTATATAAATAAAGAAGGGAACATGAAAAAGAACGTGTAGATGTGGGTCACACAATAATTGATGGCTTTGTGGCAGTCAAGGTTGTTGGTGGAGAACCGATGGATAGTATCTACAACAGGGCTCCCTATCGTTACCAAATCGGTAAGTGCAAGTCAGTGCACAGCTGTGCATTGTTCACATTTTGCCAGTTCTTCAGGAATCCTGCAATTTTAACATCTTTCTGGGTGTTGCTACTTTCGTTTCATGTAGCATTTTTCATATCATAAACAGGCGTATCTCTATTCTCTTTGTGAAAACGTAATAAAGCGATCGACAACCTGCGTTGTTATATGTATAGACAAAAAGCCGGCTAGCCGCAAGACACATACAAGCGGAAATGTGGTTTCTGTTTAAATGATAGATCATTATATAATTACATTTTCGCGGAGACAGATTAAACATGTCTCGATAAATTAACCATAGACTGTCACATTTTTTATGAGAAGCAATAAACTCGAGTACTTTGTAAGAACATGCAAGCTTTAAAGAAAAGAAGCCACGGGTAAACAAAGAGATAACTATCTGAATGACTTGGCCGCATGAACGGAGTATGGCAAGAGCACTGACCCGATCCGTAATTCTGGTCTTTGTGTGTTGGTAATGAAACATAAAATCTACGCTTATAGACAAGGTATGTGAGGATGATGATATCTTATAGGAGTTCAATCAACTGTCTCTTAGATCTGCATACTCTAGCTTTTAATTTACCGCCGCCCCCCCCCCCCCCCCCCACCGACCCTTGAATTATTTACGCATTTGCTTCTCTCTTAATAAAAGCAGTCCTATCCAGCAGTGTTGGCGTCTGTTGTTTATGAATTGTGAACGCAATTTCACAATCCCTACATAAAAGAGTTTGAAGTCAAATGCAGAGGATTTGGTGCGAAACTGCTTTACGTTGTCTTTGACAACGGTATGGGCGTCATGCCGTTTAGAACGCTATGTACACTACTTAACGTACATTTCCTGATAAGGCCAGAAAATAGCCAATAAGTACTGAGGCTAGTCCCGGGGAAAAAAAGAACATTTTCTCCCGTCTTTTATAACACTGGTGTCTCTGCACTTTTTGCTGTGTCTAGTGTATAAAACAATAATATCATTAAAGTCCCCACTTACGACTGTATCGACTGGACACAGGCGCCAATGTTCGTTTATATAAAGAGCACTATTCGTGCCCCTGACTTTTAAGTGTCAGACCTGTATTTATGTGGACCTATAATGTGATTAAAATCATGTCGGTCGTCTTTACTTCCCATGTGATATGAGTAGGTCGACCACTCATACAGAAGCATTAATTAACACTAGTAACACTTTATATACATTAGTGAGGTCAAGCCTGTGTCTTCAAGAATAAAACATATTTACTAAAGGCGTACAAAACCTAAAATGTTTTGTTCTATTATAACGTTTAGGTTTCATTCTTGGATGGATCATGATTATATCTTGGATTTAACTAAACCTCCACCCCCTCTCTCTCTCTTCTCTCTCTCTCTCTCTCTCTCTATATATATATATATATATATATATATCTCAGTACCTATGTCTCTTCACAACCAGTTCTTTATTTCTCTCCTTACTTTCGCTTTCTCCTGCTTTTTAACTCACCATTTGTTCATCATAGTCGCCGTCGCCCTTAACCATCTTCTTCGAGGTCAATAGAGACAGAAAGAGCCATCGTACAGATTTAGGGCAATCAAGGTCATGCTTTGGCTTCAAAGGAACCTCTACGTGCACCGAAGTTTTATCTCACAGCAATGATTCTCAACACTTTAGCAAATCATCCCGGGATAGTTGAACCGATTCGCTATTCTGTAGAACTCTCAGTCTATGGACACGGGAACTCATTTGTCATTGAATAGAAATCGCACTTGATGAACATTGCAATCGATTTGTCATTGAGTGAGGCACTGGTACCGGGGAAGTCATTTATATGTAATTTAGTTATTGGACGATAAATGTTGGAAGTATTTGCACTCCGCGATTTCTGGTGCCTTCAACTCAGTGAGGACATGGACTCTGTCAATTCGGTTCAGACATATTAATTCTTGCAGTTCCAGAATTATCAGTGACAGATTTCCATGAGATTACACGGAAGGTTTCTGAAATAGTTTTCGCAGTAGATTCCGAACAAGATTTGGCAGTAGACATCACGAGATGCAAACACATTGTGTGGGTGCAGACTTGCACAAAACAACACATACACATATTGCGTGTGCAGCTTGAAGACTGTGCCCGGATTTACATTTTTCGTTTGTGTTCAAAGGTTACAGTGAATTACCTTTTGGTACGATTTCCGCTAACACGGGAACAGCATGGGGTGACTCGTCTGTATTAATGTCTGAACCTCAACTAATAATCTAACACATTCACATAATGATAAACCACACACGGCACTGTATGTTGAAATATAGAGCGTGGTTCTTTACTTTGTTTACTTAATGTAATAACTGTATTAAGCTTGCAGTAAGTCAGTCCAATTAATTATGATGACGTATATCGTATTTTTTTTTTATACAACCAACCTAGCATATATTATCTTGTTTTGGGTGCATACCATTTTCCGAACCATTGGCTCAATATTACAATGACTGCAACTAATTTTCAGATGCTAAAAGGGGTCTCCGTGGCAAAGTGGTCAAGCCACTTGATTGGCGTTCTGAAGGTCGTGGGTTCGTTTCATTGCAGCGTCGTTCAGTTTAAAAGCGCAATTTTTACTAAGAGCCCTGATGATTGTTGCCGGAACTACGGAGGTCGTGCTTTATGTTCGCGCTCTCGGCAAGCTATTAGCTATTTTGCGGAGAGAGACTGATCCACATGGGATAAAACCAGGTGCAATAGTCGATCCTCTTATCTTTGCTTTTATCAAATGCTAAAAGAAATAACAGGTTCGCCTGGCTGTGAGTGTGTTTGTGTGTGGGTGGGTTTTTTTCGGGGGAGAAAGAGGGGAGGGAGGGTTGAACGGGCTGGGAGGGGGGAATGAGGTGTTTAAAACTCTGTAAATTACTAGTTCTCTTTGTTTGCCGTCTAAATGATTCTGTCTTTTGATACTAGCCGATACGATAGGTGAAAACACATTTAACATTCTCAGTACAACATTTTAAAACAACAATATCATACCGTGTAATATTGTTGACACACACACACACACACACACACACACACACACACACACTCATACAAATACACACACATGCACACGCACTCACACTAGCACACACACGCACACGCGAGCACACATAGATGAACACAAACAGTCTATCACGTATATTACCTTGTTTGAGCCAAACAAAGTTATTGATCCTTGGATTACAACATAGCAGTTTTTTTTTTTTTGAAACCTTCTTTTGTGCCGTCTACGAATCTGAACTTCACATTATATTTCCGCTGGAGAATAGTTTTCATTAGCCTTTATACCTAACAACGGTCAGTTTCTTTGTTTCGTTTCAAAGAACTGCCAGTCACACTATGTGATCATCTTGGTTTTTCTGTGGAGTTGTTAGTTTTAGTTGTATTCGTATTTTCCCTTTGAGTCCAAATTACTGTTTATTTGTGTTTTTTTTTTTTTTTTTTAAATCAGTCGTTTCTCCCTGTTTTCGGGTTTCCAGTCTGACTATTCTTGAGTTCCAGCACCGCACACTATCAAATCAGAAGTTATTAAATGTCATCATCACTGCATAAGTTGCCTACAGTTAAAATGTGCTATAAAAACAAATCACATATACCTGGTCAAACCCTTGTACCAACAACCTTAAGACAAAGAAGACGAAGATTTATTAGCAACATTCTGAGACAAATTGAATTAAAAACAAAACAGGCACTGAAATGAGAAAAAAAATGGATTGATGAAGCGAGAGCATTCCCATAGATATTCCAGGTATGTCGAATTGAATTCCATATACGATATAAATAGGGTTGCACATTGTATTGTTACATGTTGAAAGTTAAATTATGAATCAACATCATGCACTCGGGACATTTCCATAAGCGCTTCGTTCCCACCTTCAACAGCAAGCGCAAAATTTTAGTTCTGATGTCACCAGGAAAAGTCTGATTGTAAATCGGTTTCACCTTTCTCTTGAGTGCTTGGGTATTAGATCTCTTGGTAAATCCTCCAACACCTAATGATTTGAAGGCAACTATTTTACTTATTATATAAGTCTACCCCTATATGGCCCAATACGCTGCAAGGCGTGAAAAAAAAAACGGTCGTATGATTTCACGTATTGCCTCAGTTTTCTTCGCTCAAACCAAATCAATTACCAGTTCACACACATGATGGCAATGTGTTCCACTGTAAGATGCCTCAGGGAAGTCAGTATGTTTGTCACATGCTGTGTCATCAATATCTTATTATATTTTGTTTAAAAGACACTTAGGCAAATGCAGCTACTTTCGCTTTTGACGTCTATCAAGGGTACCAGAACAGACAGAAAACTATGGATCTCGAGGATGCTTAACAGAGTCAAATACATCTTGATGACTGCACTGAAGGAAAACGAGGTCAGTCCATGGCTGGTGAACCGGGTTGCAGCTGTCCTTTATTCACGTCGGGTTGCTCTCCGACTGGGCTCATGGACCTCAGAACCATGCAGTTTAACCCCAGGACTGCCACAGTGTCCTCCATTCTCGCCTGTGCTCTATAACGTGTATAAGAGCCAGACTGCAAACCTAGAAGCACCAGGAGATGGAAGGATACTGACTTTTGCGGATTATATTCTTGCATATAGGCAGGGGGAAGAGAGGAAAAAACAGCCCAGGAGCTACAAGCGACAGTGGACAAAGAAACTGAGTGGTGTACAGAATTGAGGGCTGTCGTCCACCCGAAAAAGGCGTCTGTTTTGTGGATCATTAAAGCTATTGTCCCAAGTCTCACAATAGATGGTAAAAATGACAACAGAGAGAGAGAGCAAACTGAAGTATCTGGGAATTACATTTGACAGGAGCCTGTCCTTTAAGGACCATATGGAGAGTGTTGTGACAAGATGCCAAAACGGACTTAGTGCACTTTGGACTGTGGCTGCAATTGACATAGAGCAGAGAATGCTTTTCACACTATATCAGCACCAGATCCTGTCAGTGGTGGATTATGGCCTGGGACTGCTTACCGTATTAAAGAGTCCGACGGACAAACTAGATCGTATACATAACGCAGCTATGCGGGTCATTCTGGGTTGCACCAGAGACACCCCAATGGTGTGTATGCGAGACATCCTTGGTTTGCCGACTATTGCAGGTAGGCACAAGGTGCTGCAGGCGAAGTTATATCTCAGGGTAGCTGCAGACACAGATCACACTTTGCACGAAGCTCTGGATACAGTTAGGGGTCAGCGGCTGATAAGAGGGAAGTCATGGATGGCTACGGAAGAAGACGCAATCAGACAGGTTTGCATCCTTGAGAACATCAGGAGAGAAGAGAAGTGTGTCAAAGTGCCACCTGAACAGTAAGACTTGTGTATGGTCATAAGCACACTGAGCCCGGAATGCAGAGATTGGCCAGCAGGTGCCACTGAGATGGAAATTCAGCAATTATTCAAGATAATGCTCACTCAGAGGATTTGATCATTTACATAGACGGTTGAGTGTCAAGAGGCAAAAGAAGTGCTTGGGGCTTCTAAGAAAAAAGTAATGGTCGTCGTTTAGTGAAGGAGAACCTAGCATATGATAACACAATATCCAGCTTAATAATGGAGGGGGAGGCGGTCACTGCAGCTTTCCGCTGGTTAGAAAACAAGACACACACACACACACACACACACATCGTGATTGTAACTGACTCAGAAAGCATGCTGAGGAAGATCAGGACAATTATGCTTCGTGCAGAGTGGCATGTTTCGCTGCAGAGGACACTGATGATGAGTATTGTTTGGATTGTTTCACCAGGGTACGCCGATGTGTTGGGAAATGAACAGTCAGACAGACTGACTTGCTCTGCACTACTTGGTGGAATTCTGATACATGATAGGGCAGACGTGGTTATTGCGTTGTGGGAGAGCGTGTACAGTTCCGAGGAACAGATGGATCACCACAGTCTGGTGAGACTGATGCAGGCGGGAGTGACGAGAGGTTCTGGCAAATACTCGAGGCTCAGAGGAAAGGCAAGACGGACGTTTAATCAGAATGCTACTGGCACCATTAGTATTATAACTCTTCGCTGGCTGCTGAAGATGGGAAGGGAGCGCTTATGGGAATGCCGTGCGTGCTGTAATGTCGGCTCTTCAATCAAATCAAATCATGAACATCTTTTTGAGATATATGTCATGCTTAGCAATGGCGTGGACGCATCATTTGCACAGAAGAACACTGAAATATCAGGGAGATCAAGAACGTAGATGTCGGATCTCTCTGACAGTGGAGCACGCCAGCTGTTGCCCCTCAACAGCTGGTTCTAGCCCACTCGCACTTACTGGGTGAAAGCGGCGGACTCAGGTGCTAACTCACTTGATCAGGGTAATCATTCTACGGTCAAGACCATTTTGCGTGGCCAAAGAGGTACAAAACACAAAGATCGAAGAGGCACAAAACACAACGGATAGGAAATTACATGCGATACGCAGTCGCAAACGTGGAATGTGTGGTTAACGGGAGGAGCAGTGCCAGGCTTATGGACTCCTGTAAAACAGCTCCTACCTCTTCTATAGCAAGCAGGCAATACTTGGGTGACCGGTTACTTTCTGCATTGAAATAATGTATTATATAGCACACTAGCTGTACCCGGCCACGCGTTGCTGTGGCGTAATTTGGCTACATGGAAAATAGAGAACATAGAAATGTGTCTTCGCTTAACGCTAGCGATGTACAGTGCAACAGCTAAACCACAGTTAATAAAACTTTGAGTGGGTAAGGCAGTTACTGTAACTTAAATCTATCTCAGTAAACAGTTTATTGTAACCACCCATCCCCCAGTTCACATACTACTTTCTCCTTCATCGAAGTAGTTGGAAAAATTACCCTAGTGAAAAGCAATGAAAAGAGGAAAAATACACCATAATTACGAAATGAGCACATTTGCTAATTGCTGTAAACAACCCTGCACGCGTTGCTACAATAGAAAGTGAATTGAAAGGAAAATCGCTTTAACAAAATGTAATTATATTGGATCATTATGCCGGTAATTTAACATTAAAAATGTGTTTACTGAAGTGCTTTTGGGTAAACAATGTTCTTTGTTCTTCCGTCTGGTGCGTACACAAATAAATTAGAAGGTTTTCCGACGCGTGAACAGGCCACATATAGCTGTCCATGTAAAAAGCATGGATGTTCCAAACGTAGTCCACACACTTGTAGGGATTGTCCCTGTGATTTGTTTAAGGTCATTGCAAAGGCGAGTCGCACCGGAAACTGCAAGCGTCTGAAGTCAAATGGCATGTCTGTTGGAATCATTGGGATGCGTGGCAAAAGTATATTCTCGCCCTTAAATTTCCCATTTAAAATTGTACCTTCGATGATATTGAGCATCAGCCTTTTCACTGAAAGCCTGGTACCATTGCAAAGACGTGGCGGATTGATGTTTCTGAGAAGAATGATGGGCACGCCAATTTTCACGGTTAAAATGTGGGGTGGCATGCCTGGCAAATCAAGTGAATTTAAGAACTCAGTTGGATAATTAACAATTTCGTCCTGATTCATTACAGTATCGATAGACTTATACGTTGTCACACCGCCTGGTAATTCGTCTTAGATGTTCGGATTCATGGCAACTCACGATCGAAAAGGTTGTTTGCAGATTGTTCTGGTGGAGCCAGTCCCACCTGAACCAGTGCTTTGTTAGTTATTGTCAAACATATGTCCTCAATGCAAACAAATGCCTCATAATATACATTTGGTATTAATTGAAGGTCCTGATCATGCTTCGTTTCACGCCAGGATGTCTTCACTCATGTAGTCTTTGTATTTTTCCCAAAGCTCTTTTGGAATGAATGGGAAGCAAGTTGTTAATATTATTGCAAATTATGTGCGTATTTGCTGTGGTCGAGCAGTATTCGAAGCATCAGCGAGTGAAGTGTCCCAAATTGCATCATTTTCAAGAAGATTTAATTCTTGGCAACCTTCACAGTAAGTAGCGCATACTTTACCATAAACTGTTCTCAAGTCCTGGAAGGATGCCGGTCCCCGTTTGTTGATTAAAAGTAATCGCAAGTAAAAGCAATCTGCATTTTTGGGATGAACAGTGTACACACGGCCTAAAATATCAGTAGAATATAAATTAAAATGTCCGTCAACCGCTTGACCTTGCTTGCAACGTTAAAACTTTTTAGCTGATGCATTCCATGTGTAGTATATTGGCAGGTGAGAGTAAAGGAGTGTCTTTGCAAACATATCTCTACACAATGAGAAAAATCAGTTAACGTGGTTGGCGGTGGTAACAATGCTCGTGCATGTGCATTCTCTGTAGTGAAGTACACGCGCTGTCCATTGTCAAGGTGCACTGCCAAATGAACAACTGCTGGATGTCATTCATGAATTGGAAATGAGAAAATGTGCCATACCGCTTCATTGCTACAAAAGGTAGCGCCCCAGCTGATATTGCTTGATTTCATCGATAGATGCAGCTGCATGTCCCACTCCAAAGACTGCCATATCGCCTCCTTTGTTGACATATTTGCAAATGTACTTATGTTTGCCAAGAAATGTGTCGAATGGCCTGTGTCACCTACTACCAATGATGATAATGGTTCGGGTGGTGAATGTAATACTGGCCATTTAACTTTTCCACCAGCGCAGCACATACCCGGCATGTCATTCTTAAATTTGAAGGCACTGCAATGTACGCACAATTTATCCATTTTGTCAATAAGCGAGAGTGGATGAAGACCAATCATAATTGCTGGTGTAATGGAATGCACCAAGATTCAAATCAACATGCAGTGTTCGCCTGGATAAAGTAGTGCGCATTTGAACGTTTTCGAGTCTTGCTTTCCGTTGCTGGTCTGATTGAGATGAACGGGCTTCAGCAGTGCGCACTCGAATGGTTTCGAGTCTTACCTCACGTTGCTCGTCTGTTTTTGAAGCAATTAATGCCCTCCTCTTGCGTGTTTTAGGTGTAGATGAGCGCTGATCATCAGTAGCTTGTTCATCCTCATGATAAAAGTTGACTTGAAGTATCGCTGAAATAAATGAAAATATGAGCATGAGATAATAATCTATTTTGACTCCAGAGGAAATGCATAGAAACTGGGCAGCAAATAGTAAGAAAAGGCGGTATATAAGACAATATGAAAAAGCCAACAGATAATGTGCATACATTTATCATTGTGGGATTTAAGGAGTGGTCCACACATGTATTTGAAGTTAAAAAAATGTACATATTGACTGATGTCACTGGAAATAAATGCACTCACCTGTTGAGATATTTCTAGATTCTAACACTGACCTGAGACGGAATGTCATGTAAATTTATATACTTCTTTAGAATAACAGAAGAAAGCCAACCAAAACTGTTGTACCAATAAGTATAAGAAAGATAACAGATAATAATTAATCTTTTTCCTCTTCTTCGCGTTCACCAGCTGTACACTTTGGAGGAAAGTTCTGGTTGCTCGTCCACTACTGAACTGCAGTCCTGCTCCAGAACCTGAGAGTTGCGTGTGCATCAGTTTAATAGATCTCATTCTCTTGAATACAGACTGTTGGTTCCTTGCTTCTCCGGCAGATGCACTCCGACTTCAAAGGAGGCTCCCCAATTAGTCGACTCTTACGACATGTTTTTGGGGAGGCAGTGGGTCTATTTTTGTCTTCCCCACAATGGGACCCCGGAACCCACATGGGGAATAATGATAATGTGTATATATTTATCAATGGGGGATTTAAGAAGTGGTGCACACTTGTTTGAAGTAAACAAAAAACATGTACATACTGGTTTGCAGTCTCACACCTCACGTTGCTCGTCTGTTTCTTACGACGTGCACGATAATAGTTAATGATAATGTGTATACGTTTATCATTGCGGGATTTAAGAAGTGGCCCACATTTGTTTAAAATTAAACAAAAAACATGCACATACTGACTAATGTTACTTAAATAAATGCTCTTACCTTTTTATATATTTCTTGATAACACTTGAACTAAAAACCGATAGCCATTTTCCTTGCGGGCGGATGTTGACGATAGAGCGTCACTACTGCGCGTGCACAGTAAATCGATCCCACGTAACGTGGCTATAATTAGAAATCACTAAAGTTATAAATATTAGTTGCATATATTATGGCATAAATTGTGGTCACCTATCTCTAACAGTGACAGGTTGAATTTCAAACCACGACGGTTCAAAATCCGGTATCACAACAAACATATCCTGAAAATTTCAGCAAAATCGGTTCAGTAGTTTCCGAGTCTATAGGGAACAAACAAACACACAAACATTGATTTTTATATATATAGATTATAGAAATCAATGAAGCGGCATTCATATAGTGCTGGCTCGACTGCGAGATCTATGTGGCGTATAAATACGCAACAGGATGGTGATATGACAAATTAATCACGCGTGCATAATCTGTCAGTTACGAACTTTCCAATTTCTAAATGTTTAGTTTTCCATTTAGAACTC
Organism: Candidula unifasciata; assembly: GCA_905116865.2. Lineage (NCBI taxonomy): Eukaryota > Metazoa > Mollusca > Gastropoda > Stylommatophora > Geomitridae > Candidula > Candidula unifasciata. Next base: position 22,059 of record CAJHNH020004220.1, on the reverse strand, counting down.
TATTTCGAACTGTCAAGCGTTGCGGAAAAAAAAAACGCACATTACATTCGTTTTGACACGTAGACAGAAGTGGAGTGACAGCTAACAGCTTCGCCAAAAGCGTCGACTGCTTGTTAGCCATCTGTCAATGCAAGGACTGACGGGAAACATTTGGCAGGAGACGACCGATCCATCCCACCAGCTGACCCATCAACAGGAAACAAAGTTGACGTTTTCCAAATTGGCACATCGTTAGAGTGTTTCACTGGCGGACAGATTGTGTAAAAACACTGCGTAGAGGAAACCTCTGGGAAAATATCATAGGAAATACATTATCATTTCTAAAGAGAAGTCGAGAGACTGCTTATACTTGGTTAAGGATGCACATAAACTGTTTCAGTAAGTGTGTGCAGTAAGTTTACAGTCGCCGAAAGTATTCAACTGTAAACGAAGATGGCGCATTTACGAGACATAAACTATGGAAGAAAAATATGTATGTGAGCGCACGTGTGCACGCCTGTTTGTGTATATGTGTATGTGTGTTCGCTTGCGCGTGTGTGTAAACTAGCACGTAACTTGCTTGGCGACAGGGACGTTCCATTCTCTTTACTTCTCCTTTTACTGACTCTCGATGCGAACGCTTCGTAATGCCGGGATGTCGGGTTCGATCCCAGCTGCAGGCCATACGCCTTGTGTTGGTTTCGACAGTGGTATCAAGAAAGCCGATCGTCCAGAAAGCAGTGACAAAATACTGGACGTAAATTGCCTAGAAAAACCACACAACAGCCCCTGGCTTGTTGGTTCTGCAACGTTCTGTAAAGGATACACAACTAATCTTTTTTTTAACTGACTCTGGTGCCAGTTGAGATAACACAGTTATGGCTGCCTTGTTTATAGACAGTTTACTGTCGTGGAATTTTTTTTTTTTTTTTCAAGTTTTTTCTTCTTTCTTTTGTTCTTTTGTTGGTCTACCTAGTGCTGTACGCCGCGTTCCTATTATTGTACATCTTGTCTATCAGCGTTTGTGACTTGAGTGTTCCGAACGTGTTTCGTAATGGCGCGGTGCCAGGTTCGATCCTAGCTGCGGGCGATTTGGCAGCAGTACGTATTGCATTGGTTACGATAGGGGTTCTGAGAGCTGACCATTTAGTGTGCGGCGTGTGATAACATTTTGTGAGACACGGGCAATGTGAAGTCCAAGCCAGTTACTGCAGTCAGTCTGTGGTTACTGTGTCTGTATTTACCAAGCTTGCCAAGCATGGGGAAACAAGTGGCGTGGGAGTTCAGACTAAAACTTTAGTGCTGTCGTCACGGACTGTACCTGTTAGATTTGTATTTTTTGTCCCCGACAGAAAACAAAATCTTACCGACGATTCAAAACAGTTCTGTGTAATATAAAATACATTAGTTTACATATACTTAGAGGATAATAATATGGGGAGGTGAAATGCCTCCTTCCTACACCCTTCTTCTTCTCAGGGAAAAGTTTGGCAACCGTTGAAGAAATGTTCAGGCATAGAGTCGAAAGCGCTGAAACAAAAATTTTCTCTCCTTAGATTGGAATTTAAACTAATCCTCGTAATATGAGAACTAAAACCCTTCTGTCACGTCGGTCCACTGAAGCAAAGTTACAAGAATATAAGTAATAAATAAACTTGCAAAAAGTCAATGCCTCACAATCAGTAGAATCCTCTAACATAATTCCAGAATTTTAATGGTCAGGGAGCTTGCTTTTTCAAGTGATGTGAGAATGTATGTTATTTACAACATCGTATGGTATCCCATGGACAGCTGTGTATAGATCAGTACATAGCTTGTTTCTGTGTGATGATGTATGTCTCATACATCTAGCAGTTGGGGGTGGGCGGGTGGGGGGCAGGTGGGGGGCAGGTGGGGGGGGGGTGCACAACAACAGCACAGCACTGTCAATGCAGCACTAGGCATATTCGTGTACTGAGCAAACTATGACAACATTGCCAATGCAGCGCTACCCATATTCATGTACTGAGCAAACTATGACAACACTGTCAATGCAGCGCTACACATATTCATGTACTGAGCAAACTATGACAACACTGTGAATGCAGCGCTAGGCATATTCGTGTACTGAGCAAACTATGACAACATTGTGAATGCAGCGCTACACATATTCATGTACTGAGCAAACTATGACAACACTGTCAATGCAGCGCTACACATATTCATGTACTGAGCAAACTATGACAACACTGTCAATGCAGCGCTACCCATATTCATGTACTGAGCAAACTATGACAACACTGTGAATGCAGCGCTACACATATTCATGTACTGAGCAAACTATGACAACACTGTGAATGCAGCGCTACACATATTCGTGTACTGAGCAAACTATGATAACATTGTCAATGCAGCGCTACACACATTCATGTGCTGAGCAAACTATGACAACACTGTCAATGCAGCGCTACACATACTTATGTACTGAGCAAACTATGACAACACTGTCAATGCAGCGCTACACATATTCATGTACTGAGCGAACTATGACAACATTGTGAATGCAGCGCTACACATATTCATGTACTGAGCAAACTATGACAACACTGTGAATGCAGCGCTACCCATATTCATGTACTGAGCAAACTACGATGACAAGATCAATTAACGTCTATAATCACATTTCAGAACTCTCACACTTGAACATGTGAAAATTGACAAAATCATGGTGGGATTCACTGACCGCGGTGTGTGTGAAAAATAACGACTGAAATCGAACTTGCTGATGCGAGACACGAGTATTAAGAAAGATTTACTCTGCCAAAAATGCACAACGAAAGGGAGTCAGTAGAGCGTTTAAAACATTTAGGAACATTATTTACAAAAGTATAAAATGTTTAAACTGTCCACTGTTATATGATTGATTGTAGCAGAGCTCAGTGCAGATGTATGATTAACATAACATATACTTGTACACTATTACAGATATCGTCATCTTCAACATTAGGCATTGAGTCTAGATCAGTTGTGCCGACACCAAGGAAACACTGAGAGGCGGAGGGGGAGGGTGCTCTCCCCACATTACACATTTTTTAAAGCTATTTTCCTTACCGTTTGGGAAGGGACCTCAAGGGACCTGAACCTTTAGTTTCCTCGCCTACAATATATACACGCCTGACAGAATAAAGCTTACTTATGTTAGTCAGCAGATTATCTGCACTGCACATCGATCCATCTAGTTCATAACTGCTAACAACCCATCATCAGTGTATCACGAGGAGTGTCCAGACGTACCGCCAGAGTTCTTTGTTGGTATATATTTTTCTGATTTATGCCTTTCAAGCCTGGTATCTTGGGTTCAAATTCGCATTGTTGTAGACTCTATTATTTGACTTTCTCGCCGACTCATTCACATCGGCCACCAGTAAATGTTCCTGGGAAGTCAGGTCTATCGACATACAGTTGACATCTCCCATCGAGTGTCCACATACCTATAACAGCATGAGTCTATTAATATATGCCGACGCACTAAAGATCTAAAGATAAAGAGTAATTAACTTAGGTTTTACTTATAAAACCTCGTTATCCTCCCTCCCTGGAAGTCTGTTGTCTCCCAGTGGCTGTATATCTAGGGGTATGCCTGGTGTGCTATGATGTCCATTCCTAAATGAGTAATACGCAACAATGGGATATCCTCTGGGCTTTACAACAGTGCACCACAAGATCAGGATGTGTAGGGCTGGTGCATATCTTAAGATAAGCTGATATCTCAGGCAACCCTAGCGCCACGTGCGAAAAAGGTAAATCATGTGTAGATAGGGCGGAGGCTGACATCAGGCAGGTCTGCTGTCATACAGGCATCCACCTGGCGAAGAACTGATAGCTATGCTCTAAGCACTTAAATTAACTGCATTTTCTTCTGCGTTGTCACACGACCACACAGAAGCGCACGGGCTTTCCCAGCACGCTCTGCAGACAAAACAATCTGGGATGCCAAGGGGTGCCTTCTCTTTGACAGCTAACAGCATGAACAAGGAGGCGATGGCGATGACACTAGCTGTCGAGCTGTCATGGGACTGGAATCGTAGGACAATTACCGGGTATGATTACTCGGTGATTCGTTGAGTTTTGTCCAAGGGATAAATGAAGGCTTGCCTCAGGAAGGGGATTGTGTAACTGCAAAATTCCACCGAGCGTGAGGAGGTTACCTTTATCTTTGTATCGTAGAATGGTGATGTTGCTGACAATAAAAAAGCAGATAGCATGTCTGGCTGAGCCATAATTGCAGATGAACAGCCTATGGGTCGCTCCGATATTGTTAATGCCCTGCAAAAGTGAGTGAGAGAGAGAGAGAGAGAGAGAGAGAGAGAGAGAGAGAGAGAGAGAGAGAGAGAGAGAGAGAGAGAGAGAGAGAGAGAGAGAAGGAGAGAGAGCGAGAGAATTTCGGAGAGGGGGTTAGTGCTTCAGTCATCAGTGCCAAGAATGCGAGACTTGAAAGTAAAGATTGCCACAGCCAGGCACAAGAGGCACCCCTTCTTCTTCTTAATGTAATTAATAAAGCACCCTATTCGTACGAAAACCCTGTCAACCAGCACACAGTTGACACTATTAACCGCTCGATGCTGATGTATATTTTAAGGGGGAAGTCTGGCTACACATAAACATGTCTGTGGTGCCATGAGGATAACCCAACCCATAATTGGGTTGATCAACTGCAAAGTGCTTAATGAAAGTTATATTATTTAATCTATAAAGGATGCGCATGTATTCCATTTTGGTGTAAGACTGGCCTTAATCTTTCCAGTGTAGCCGTTTAAAACATGTTTGCTACCCTACCCAGGTTTAAAGTGAATATTTCCATCAATCAAACCAGAACAGGCTAAACCAGATTCTATAGATACTGACAGTCTTGACACTGGCACTGGCTTATGGTTACCAGACCTGCAGATACATAATAGAATGTAAACTGGTTTCGAGCTGCTGACAAGTTTTCAGAATTGGAAACTTCTCAAATGCATGGCAGAGGAAGCACCTGATGCTCAATGACTAGGGCAACTTGTTCTATGCCACCACTACTCGCACAGAAAGAGGGATTACAATGTCTTCAAAGAGACTAACTCACGAGGTCAACTGATTACCCGCACCATAAGGAGGTAGTCTATATACTGCGGTCACGTCGTAAGAAGGGAAAACGAGCATGTTTTAATAAGAGGGACCCAAGCGAGAAGATGATGGGCAGTCAGGTATCATGACATGGACAATCATCTGAATCAGAAATGATTGATAACGCAAAACAGAAAACTATCGACAGATACCTTCTTCTTTTTTTAAAAGCCTTCACTGGTTGTAAACTCTGGCACACAGTTCTGGTCGTTCCTCTACTTCTGTACTTTGGTCTTGTTAATTTGAAATCTGCATGCCGTCCATTTTACTTATTCGTATAAGACAGTTGATTTCTCCTTTCTTAAGCACTCCAAACTAGAAGGACAAACCCCTTATTAGTCGAATTTTTACACCATTTTTCTTGGGTGGTGGAGGGGGAGTAGTTGTCATGGGTGGGGGAGGGTTAGTAGGGGTCATGGGGTCTGTACCCACCCCCACTCCCTCAAAATTGTTCCCAGAACTATATGGGGGAGGGGGCGGTGGACCGACAGAATGATTAACAACAACAGGCAATGATTATAAAAATACTGAAGAATAAATATTACATAAAGAGGGATGCACATTGTGAACACTCCAGCAGAAAGCAGACCAAAAAAAAAAAAAAATAATAACTGATTGTGTTTCCATCCAACATGTGCCAGTTGAAAATTGATAGTTGTTGTTTTGCTGCCCCGACACATATTTTATGACATCAAGAAGATTGATTCTCCGTACCTCTGGGAGAATACACATTTCTATTGCAAGATTACTCGATGTCTGATATAAAGTTTCAAACCATCTGTCAATATATAGAAATGCTAACCTTCTTCTTTAATTCCTCTTTTGCCCCTCAAAGTTTCGATGCTGACTTAGTGTTTTGGTTCTAGCTCTTCTGACTTCTACGACCGTAAACACTTGATACCTTTGTCAAGTTTCTTGGATGTTATCTGTCCATTTATTTTTCGGTCTACGTCAGGCTCAGCGCCCTCTCCTCTTTTGAAACGCATCTTGTATGGAATGACATCACACGGCATTCTCTCTAAATGGGTAAAAAGTTTTACCTGCTGTCTTTGTACCCACTTTCATATTAGTTGTATGTTGGAGTTTTCTTTCATGACTTCTCACACAAGTGCTGTTATACTATTTCCTGCATCTGCATTGTTGAAAACTTAAGATCTTTTATAATAGCATTCTATTCACGGATATTATTTACTTGTTTTACAAAGCAAAGCATATCGTTTCCTCATTTGGATAACATTCTCTTACACTCTTCTCTGGCTGTCTAAGTTTATTCGGACTTTATGAATATTTTATCGTGTGTGTTTAATGTGCTTTCTTGAAATGAATCCTGAAGAGTAAAATCATTGTACCCTGTTGTAGCATGGGCTGACAGTTAAATAGGGCTTGCGATCACTATGATTAAAACAGCAATTATTTCGGCTCCTCGGCTGACTGACAACTAGGTAGTTGTATGTTTCCATTGGTGCATGTGTGTGCGTGTGTGCGGGCGCGTGACAGAGGGATTGGTTGTGTGTGTACGTGTGTGTGTGTGGTATAAATTAACAGTTTAACTTTTTCTAAACGCCAGAAATAATACATTCATTATCACTATTCATCAGGTGCCTTGCTTACTGGAGTGGGCGATCATGCCTCTCCACAATCCGCGATTTCCGGCAGCATGTATCAGTTCATGTGTGCAACAAGAGTGTCAAGAATCCTTTCTTGTTGTCTTCCTCTATCTCTCCTTCTACAGACCTTTCCAATGGTCACTACATGTTCTATTTTCCCTCTTCTCATAACATGACCGAAAAATGATGCTGTTTCCTTCTGATTGCTGTAATAAGTTGTCTTCGGGCTTCCGCCTTTTTCAAAAGCTCTTAGTTGCTATTTTTCGCTGTCCAAAGTATTTAATGCATTCTTTTTTTTTCTAAAACCAGATCTCTGAGGCCTCAAGAAATTGTTTGGCCTGCCTACCGATTGTCCAGAACCGTATGTTAAAACTGGATGTATGTAGTAAGCACAAATTCTTTTTCTAACCTTTAATGACAGAGATATATTACATAAGATGTTCTTCATTTGCTAAAATGCAGTTTTTGCCTCTGTGTGTGTGTGTGTGTGCGTGCGTATGTGTGTGTGTGTGCGTGCGTGTGTTATAACGTATGTACAGTAGTATTTGCGTTATAATAATATTGGCTGTCACGTGATGAGACAATTTAATAAATTGATGGAAGTCATGTGATGAGACAAGTTTATAAGGTTAGTTCGACGTTAGTCTCCCCAATTAGAATAGGTCACTTTTCATTCACAAGTTTGTTGGGCTGGTCGACTTTCATGAATGTTACTGGTGTGTCCCGCTCTGTTGTTTAGTTTCTGCGATGTCTTGCATTTACGTTTTCATTCCGAGAAAGAAAATGCCCGGATATATGTTGCAGCACTCTATAGGGGATTGAGTTAGACTAAGTTTTCCCATGTATTTAGAGTGTTAACAGCGCTGGCGTCCTTAAATATACAATACGCGATATCAACGGCATTGCAGAAAACCCCCGTAACGGTGTGTAAAGGTTACGGGGCTCAGGAACTACCAATCAGAAGTGAGCTAATGTGTATATGGACGGGGTCTGGGGAAACTAATGTCGAATTAACCGTTTATAATATTGGTGGAAGTCACGTGATTAAACAAGTTTATAATATTCATAGAAGTCATGTGATAAAACAAGTTTATAATATTGACAGAAGTCACGTGACGAGACAAGTGGGTTCGGAGAAGATCCATGGTAGAAGATGCAAATCGAGAGAAATGACGCTCTTTTCCATGGTCTAAAACGTTGACGTGGACGGAACCATCATCATAACTGATCCACAATACCAATGACAGACTTATGCGCAGACACAAAAACGCCTTCACCCTTTGGCAGGGCTCTTGGTGATGGTAATTAACAGAATAATTCTAGCAGCTTTGTACCCAGTAATCTTTGCGAAGACTACCCGATCCCTGTGGGACCCGAGTTGCTAACCATAATGTACTGTGGACTGAAGTTGTCTATAGCATGATTATCCCTCCATGCGACAGCAAGCAGTCCTTGATCTCACGTTGCGTGGGCGACATCTATTGTCAGCGTTAGCAGCGACAATGTATAAAAGCAGATTTTCGGAAGTTAAGGTTTTTGCACAAAACTATTCAAATCTGATCTGCATGTACAAAGTCCCTGTCGTGACATTGAATATTTGTTAACGGATCCTAACCCTGAAAATATAAACATCAACGCCAAAACTCTTCTTACACTCATGAATTGCGTGCACATATGTAGATAAACATCAGCTATTATCACGGGATCCCCAAAGAAAGGAAAGATAAACGGAGAGATGAGATTTAAAAAAATAGTTTGCCTTTTTCAGCCCAAGAAAACCAATATTATTACATATGTATATCGTAGTTATGTAATAATAATAATTTAAAAAAAAACACTCTATGCACCCATGCTTCCATTCAAGGATTCTTAAGTGTTATGTGCATACATGACATTAAAATAACGATTAAAAATTCAGATTTGTAAGCAGAGTGCATATAGACTACCGGTACGTATTTCCGCTGTACCAGCTTTTTTCACAAAGCGATGGTAATGATACCATTCATGAATGGGGTGTTCCCTTTCTGCATAGACGTGAATGTATTTTATTCGAGGCTTCCGCCGTTCTGTTTGCTCTAGACAATTTTAGCTGATGTTTCTTCCTCTGTACTATTTGCCAGAGCTTGCGTCTGAAGTGCTAACGGCAAGTGCTTGAAAAACAAGATAGAAACAGAAATATAGCTCGAAGGTTTTATTCACAAAAGGTTATTTATGGTGTATTACAAATGTTCTCATTAAACAGACTAGAAGAGTTTGAATACATGTAACAGAAGAATTTCACCTCAATGCTATATTTGGTGTCACTAGAAGAGGGCCGTACAAAATTAAAAAAAAAAAAAAAAAAACACACACATTTTGTTCGCCATTTGGCGTATCTATCTGTAATAGGCGCTCTACGACTGTTATCTCAATTTAATTAGGCTTATTTAAGCGAGCTAAAAACCTGGCAAACTTGGGGCCAGGAAGTGATAAAACAGACGGGAATGGTCAGTTTCGCTCTTTTATGGCTCTGCTGATCGGACGAGTAACACGTAGTTCTGATTTTTCAGTTGCGTTCAATGGTTTAGCGCAACGCGGGTTGAGGTGTGTAGTCAGAGATAGGTTCCATCTGTTGTAGGGTATTTTGGAGCACGTTGTGAATTTTAATGCATTATTATTTGTGGAGAACTAAGCTTATGTTCAGTGAAATAAACAGATGTGGAATGTGATAATTATAGTTCCAGTTTTTTTTATTCGGATTAGGGCTTGTGATTAGTGTGTGCCTAATTTATTTGTTGCCTGGCTGATTAGATTTTACACAGAAGATCTCGTGTCTGGACTAGAATATTTGTTTCTAGTCCCCGCCTAACGAACTGTTTCCTTTATTTTTATCTTGGTACTAAGGGCTTCTCCTGTCTAGTAAATATCACTTAGAACTAAATCAAAATTTCCATAGAACAACTGGCACTCCATTGTGATATCGTCAACATCACGACTACCTTTTAAACGACCAATTTGAGTCTGGGTCGATCTGAGAGCTCTACGTCAGTCATAACAAATCAGCATTGTTGCTGTTTCAAAGCTTAGAGCTTCGAGTCCACAGGCATGCTTCAAGACACTGCTTCAAGTAAAGGACTGCAGACACAATTTAGTATTGATGGATTGTCCAAGATAGTGCCAACAAACTGGCTTAGACGCAGGATCAATACGGGCAAGAGAAATCATAGGAACAATGAAAGTAAATCAAGAATGTAGATTACAAAAAATATAATTATACAAGCGTTTTTGCTTTTAGTAGCAAACACACTCGGATGCACCGTCGGTGGGGCTAGAATTACAGAATACTCTCACGTGTCGACGTATAAATCAGACAGTTAAATAGTGCACTGTTCTGAGGCGTTGGTTGTTAGAATAGTGAGCTAAATTGTATGGCTTTATTTCATTAGACCACTACAATGAGCGTTCCTTTCAATTATTGACAGTGTATTAAATGTCAACAGAAAACAGCTGTTGGCACACTAAGTTGTGATTACAGCAGAAAACCCTTCATCATCATCATCAGTTCTCGTTGTGCGTAGTGGCACATGAGGATTCAAAGAGGACTTTCCATGGTTTGCTGTCCTGTGCAATCTTCAGTGCAGTTTTCCATGTCAAAGATGCCGCACTCAGGTCACTTTCCATCGTTTGTCTCCATGTTGTTTTTGGGCGCCCCTGTTTTCTCTTTCCATCTGGTGTCCATGTGAGAGCTGTTTTGGCAGGTATATCAGGATTCATTGTCATAACGTGGTCAAGCCATGTCCATCTTCTCTTGGTTATCATATTGTCTAAAGTTTCTTGGTTTGTTACTCGAAGTAGTTTACTGTTTGAGATTGTATCAGGCCAGAAATTTTTGATAATTCTACGTAGACATGTGTGGTGGAAGGTGGACAGCTTGTGTGCATCCTTTTTCTTCATTCTCCAGCATTCCGCTCCATATAGAAGAACTGGCAAAATGATACTCCTGTAGAGTCGGAGTTTCGTTTCTCTGCAGTAATTGTTGGATTTCCAGATTTGCCTCATCCTTCCAAAAGCAGCTCTAGCTATGTTCAGACGTGACTGTATGACACCACACTGCCAAGATATGTGAAATGTTCTACATTTTCAAGAGTTTGGTTATTTATGGTCACTGGTTGTTGGTTTGGACTGCTTTTCATGATCTTAGTTTTCTTCGTATTTATTCTCAGTTCCACCATTTCTGTTGTGCTGTGTAGTCTGTTACTTTTTTCTCGTATATGTTCATGTTTATGTGATAGGAGTGCTTTATCATCTGCAAAATCAAGGTCATTAAGCATGGTGAATGGAGTCCATCGTATGCCTCTCAATGTTCCGTCTACTGTGTTCTTTAGTATCCAATCAATCACAAGGTTGAAGAGGAGAGATGCCATAACACATCCCTGTCTTACACCTGTCTTTACTGGGAAAGATGTATTGTAATTTTTTATACTGCAGGAAAAGTCTTTATAGAAGAGAGCAATTATGTTGACTATTTTTTCTGGAATTATATAATGTCATAAAATTTTCCATAGACTCTCTCTATGGACGCTGTCAAAAGCTTTCTTAAAGTCCACAAAAATAATATATATACTTCTCTGCCATTCATTGCATTGTTCTAAAATGTTGCGTATGGTGAAGATGTGTTCAGTTGTTCCTCTGCCCTTTCTGAATCCTGCTTGTTCTACTCGTGGGCATTTATCTACTCCTTTTTCAAGCCGCTTTATGATGATTTTACCAAATATTTTGCTTGGTACTGAGAGTAGAATAATTCCACTCCAATTATTGCAGTCTGTTAAGTCTCCTTTGGGGGAGGGGGAGGGGGGGGGGGAAGGGTGATTTGGACTATTGTACCTTCAGTCCAGTCATCAGGCAACACTTCTTTTTACCAAATATCTTTTAACAATGGTTCTAGAATGCTAACAGTTGTGTTGGGATCTACTTTGAGAAGTTCTGCTGGCAGTTCGTCTTTGCCTGGTGCTTTGTTGTTCTTTAATGTGTGGATAGCTTTGAGGATTTCTTGTTTGCTTGGTGGTACAATGAGCGTTTCTTTTAATTATTGATAGTGTATTAAATGTCAACAGAAAACAACTGTTGGCATACTAAGTTGTGATTACAGCAGAAAACCCTTGTTGTCACATTATGTCGTGATTATAACAGAAAACACTAGTTTGCACATTATGTTGTGATAACAACAAAAAACACTTTTTGGCATTACATGTTATGATAACAACAGAAAACACATGTCGCCACATTATGTCATGAGTACAACAGAAAACGCATGTCGGCACATTATGTCATGATTACAACAGAAAACACTTTTTGGCATTACATGTTGTGATAACAACAGAAAACACATGCCGCCACATTATGTCATGATTACAACAGAAAACATATGTTGGCACATTATGCCGTGATTACAATAGAAAACATATGACAGCACACTATAACGTGATTACAACAGGAAATACTTGTTGGCACACTAAGTTATGATAGCAATAGAAAACACTTGTTGGTACATTAGGTCGTGATTACAACAGAACAAATTTTTTCGGCATATTATGTCGTGATCACACAACACACATACACACACAAACACTTGTTGGCACATTATGTCATTAATTACAACATAAAATACATGTCGGCACATAATGTTGTAATTACCACAAAAAACACTTGTTGGCACATTATGTTGTTATTACCCCAGAAAACATTCGAGGACACATTATGTAGTGATTAAAATATGGTACGATTGAGACAGATTTGAAATGCCAATATTGTGACAGCCTTGGACACATGAGTTTCGAGTTAGACCTGAGAACTGAAAGCACCTAGTTTCAACACTAATGGTATTATATATGGAGATCAGTTAAGTGCTCGTCTTGCCTTTTCTATGAACCAAGAACAAAGTGGAAAGATAACGCCCTTTACAACAGTATCCAGTGTCTAAAGCCGAGGCGGCCAGAGGGATAACCATAATGTTGTGTCTCAATGATAACTGATACGGTAAAAGCAGACCAGATGAGGAAGACACTTCGGTAATAATACATTGTCTTGCAGTACACCAAAATATCAACAAAACGCAGGATTACATTGGTAAACTCTCACACTGGCATCTTCTTCTTCTTCGCGTTCACCATCTGTAACCTCTGGCGGAAAGTTCTGATTGTTCATCCACTTCTAGACTGCAGTTCTGTTCCAGAACTTGATTGTTGCGTGTGCATTCGTTTGACAGACCTGATTAATTTGTATGCAGACTCTCAGGCAGATGTACTTCGACACTAAAGGAAGCTCCCAAATAGTCGACTCTTACGACATACTTTTGGGTAGGCAGTGGGTCTATTCTTGTTTTCCCTATAACAGGGTCCCAGAACCCACACGGGAACCGTGCTGACATAGACCTAGGCCTAAATTGTGACACTATCAGCGTCCTAAAAAGCGATAAATACAAACAGTTTTGTCAGCGTCTGTGGCTTAGGTGTTGCGAACGCGATTTGTAATGCCGGGTGCAGGGTTCGATACCAGTTGCAGGCCGTGCGCCTTGCGTTGGTTTCCACATTGGTATCGAGAAGCCAACCGTCCAGAAAGCAATATCAAACTACTGGACGTCAATTTGGCCAGAAAAACCTTAACAACCAAAATATGCTGGGGTTAATTCTGCAATGTCCTGTAAAGGATACGCAACTAACTTTAATTTTAATAATGATATATATATAATAACTTATCTCAGGGGGAAGGGGGATGCTTGGATTGTTCAGACAGAAGATATCGGACAGGCTTTTCTCGGGGGACAGGAATTATTTGACAGGGAAATGTACAAGATAGCTATCAAAGAGTCAGAGTGACATTGGTCAATGTGTAAAGAATGGTGCGATGGATTAGTCACTTTAAGAGACAGCAGCAACTGACAAGTGGGATATTACGGAAAAGCATACACCAAAAGTCTTGTGAAATGTGGTGATTCTCAGCCAGAACACGAGAACCGTCGTCTATGAGCAGAAATGATCTTGCAGGTGTATAGCTTGAAGGTTGATGATGGAAATGGAGGCAGCCGCTGCTGACTTCAGGTTGCTAGTAATCGAGCCCAACATTGATACAGCTTAAGTTTGAACAAATGAAAGAAAAACGTCGCACAAGTGGGTACCGATTACAAACACATGTTTGTTATGAAATACGTCAGTTACGTAATTTTGATGCTAACTGATCCTACTTTCCGTTTGCTTAACATCTTTCCTATAAAAAAACAAAAAAAAATCCCGCAATATGTAGTTTTCATACGTGACAAAATGCCACAGAGTAGAATCATCGCCTTGTGTGGCTGCACATACGTGACAAAATACCACAGAGTAGAATCATCGCCTTGTGTGGCTGCACATACGTGACAAAATGCCACAGAGTAGAATCATCGCCTTGTGTGGCTGCACATACGTGACAAAATACCACAGAGTAGAATCATCGCCTTGTGTGGCTGCACATACGTGACAAAATGCCACAGAATAGAATCATCGCCTTGTGTGGCTGCACATACGTGTGATGCCACAGAATAAATGCCACAGAATAGTGACAACAGAATCGCCTTGTGTGGCTGCACATACGTGACAAAATGCCACAGAATAGAATCATCGCCTTGTGTGGCTGCACATACGTGACAAAATGCCACAGAATAGAATCATCGCCTTGTGTGGCTGCACATACGTGACAAAATGCCACAGAATAGAATCATCGCCTTGTGTGGCTGCACATACGTGACAAAATGCCACAGAATAGAAGAAAAGCCTGCAAATGTCCACTTGTGCATTGGATATGCTACGCTATGTCTGTATGTGTGGTTACAGGTGTCTTTCTAGTCCATTACACGGCGCTGTCTGAGGCAGTCAATCAGGAGATGATAAGATGCCAAATGAAGCTATCACTTGCATCGTGGGAGGGCAGGCACGTCGCATAGGCGTAGTTCAACAGTTGTCTCATGTATTCGCATTAAAATATCATCCACAGTCGAATATGTTGATATGTATCTTCGTTATCAAAGCCGTGAAATGTGACCCAGAGAGACAAGTTCACGTAGTCAGGTATGTTTTCTTAAGTAAAAACACACACAAACACACATTTATGTATTGTTGGTGTCTAAAGCCTATTGACATTTAACTCTAGACCTTTTTTTTAAAGACCTGTCGACGTTAGATGGGGATCCACATAATATTACCACCCCCTCCCCCCCTCCCCGACATAGACATACACACGCCCACACATACACACAGTGTAAATCTCTCACGTCTGTCTGCCTGTCTGTCTGTCTGTCTGTCTGTCTGTCTGTCTGTCTGTCTGTCTGTCTGTCTGTCTGTCTGTCTGTCTGTCTGTCTGTCTGTCTGTCTGTCTGTCTGTCTGTCTGTAAAACTTAAATAAAAGCAAACGACCCTTTCCCACGATTTCATGCATCATTAGTCACAGAGCGCTAGACCCATATTTTATAGACTAGTCGTTGTTTCTGGAAGAGAGATCAATAGACTTTATCCACACCAGAGTTGGATTCGAGTGTGTACAGATGGTTCAGCCAAGAGAGCAGTAAGAGACGGAGGAGGAGGAATATACATAGAATGCCCAAATGGTTTAAAAATCAACTAGGCTGAACCAACAGATTCATATTCCTCCAATTACAGAGCAGAGGCAGAAGCACTTCTAGTGGCATGTTCTTTCGTGAATGGACAACAGCACAGTAAATATAGCAGAGTGGTCTTTCTGACTGTTGCTATGTCAGTTCCACGAGCAATTGTTAACCCAAAAGACACTCCGTTTGTAGACTTGACGCAACAGCTGATGTACTTAGGCTCTTCAGTAGAACAATATGTACTGCAGTGGATTCCAGGTCACTGTGGCTTGGAAGGCAATGAAATAGCGGATAGATTGGCCAGAAGCGGCAGTGACATGGTACAACCAAATAGCGACTTAACCCACCAAGAGATGAAAACATTAATACAATTTAGTATCCGAAAAAGGTGGCTGGATACACACACCAGATTTTCTCCCCAAGACTCGCTTCATCGCCTCTCTAGACAGGGACAGTGTATTATATTCAGACTAAGGACTGGGCACAACTGATTTCGTCAACATATGTTCAAATTTTTCGGTGTAGGAAATACGGGTCGACTCTGTGGCTAAGTCGATGCGAGCGCTTCGTAATGCCGGGATGCCGGATTCGATCCCAGCTGCGGACCATGCGCCTTGCGTTGGTTTCGACAGTGGTATCAAGAAAGCCGACCGTCCAGAAGCAATGGCAAACTACTGGACGTAAGTTGCCTAGACAAACCACACAACAGCCAGGGGCTGTTTGGGTTGGTTCTGCAACGTCCTGTAAAGGATACGCAACTAACAGGAAATACGGAGAGGTGTCCCTGCAGCGTGGCACCCGAAAATGCTGAGCATGTGCTCTAACACTGTCAACTTTATGCTGACAACAGAGTCGCAATCTGGCCAGTTCCAACCACACCATAGACAAAACTGTATGGTACACGAGAGGATATGGATTGCACGATAGCTTTCAAAAAGGCTACCGGCCTCCTGATATACGTTTTCTGACAGAAGGATCGAAGAAGAAGAAGAAGAAGAGAGAAGAAGAAGAAGAAGAAGAAGAAGAGAAGAAGAAGAAGAAGAAGAAGAAGAAGAAGAAGAAGAAGAAGAAGAAGAAGAACTTCTGACGCATTGACTTCACAGGACTATGGCTGGGTTGACCTGGAAGCCAATGTCATTTCTGAATTAAAAAAAAAAAATCCGGCACTGTCAGGACCCAAACCCATGACCTCTCGATCGGCAAGCAAGCGTCTATCCGCTAAACCACGGCAACTCCCGCATGCAATAGTTCTGGCCAATATGCATACGTGACTGTATACAAACATTAAGTTAAAATAGTTCAACCATACTGGCGACACGGTGTTAGAGTTTTGAGTAAACGAACGATACCACCACTTTGACACTGGGAAGTTACATTCCAGACCAATTCTAAGGTCGTAGTGCTCAGTAGATGTGGCTTTCTCTAATGGCAAGCTTCCACGTTCATTCATTTGAACAAGGGTGTCGGAATCCTGCCATTTTGATAGGTCAAACACCCCACCATCACCACATAGAAGTTCTCTTCTTAAATGCCTTTCTATCGCCGGATGTAAACTCCGACAAACCATTTTGGGTGTTAGCCAACTTCTAGACTTTGGTTTTGTTTCAGAACTTGAGGTTTGCGTCCATATCAGTTTTACCAATCTGGCTTATTGTAAGCAAATTGTATCCTCGCCTCCTATGCGCATGCGCTACAGCTTCGAAAGAAACACCCTAATTGGTTGACTTTTATGACCTGCTTGTTGGGGGTGGGGAGGGGCATAAGGTCCATTCTATTCAGATCTAAACTTTGGTCCAAGAATTCTAAAATAAGGCTTCTAGGTCCTCTGAATCCCCCCCCCCCCCCCCATTTTTTTTTCACCGCTTTCTAGACAATCTGCAATGGGCTAAGGACCCCACCTCCAACCCGCACCTATTTTTTTTTCTTCTTTGAATCGGAGTCTCGCATTTTCCACAATTTGATCCATCATCTGGAAGCAGGTTCTTTTCAAACTATATGTCCAGTCATTTGTGGGCTGCGACACGAGATCTAGGACACGTGATCTGAGAGTAGAACAACAACTGTCAAAGATCACCCACCTCTGTCTTTCATAATAAATACTCCCAGCTGTCTACAACAAGAATAGCATCTGTCAAGACAAGGGAATAAAAGTCATGCCAAATGGATTGTAGTCTGAATGTAGAGTCAGACTTTCGTGCAATTGATACCTTCGCCACGAACGTACAAAGGAGAAAAAGTCGAAGAAGGAGAAGGACAAATGGAAAGGAGGGGGAGAAGCGGGAAGAAGAAGAAAGTGAAAGAAAAGAATTTTGAACGGAATCAAGAAGAACAATAACAGATGGGAAATTATGAGGGAAGAAAAAAGTAAAAAGTAAAAATGAATTTTGAAAAATATTCAGTAACATGGACGTGTGAACACAAGTCTTAAAGAAAGAATAAAAAAATTACACATGGTCAGCTGTTTTAGGACACACGCATTAAGATTCACCTACATAATATGACTTTCTGCGGTCTGAGGATATGCGGTTGATTTTATATGTTACGACAAGCGTAGCTGCAAATAATACACTGTGGCCTGAGACGGGAAAGGGAAGAGAAAAAAAAAAGGCGGGGGGTGGGGGTGGGTTATTCGCAGGCGGTTGACATTAATAGCCAAGTCCTGATCGCAATCAATTCACGTTTTATGGTGCTCTCAAGGGCGGATTCAGACGGTGCTCTCAAGGGCGAGTCCAGATACGGCTAGAGATTGCTCAGATGGTGGGACTACAGCACTCTGAACCTCTGGTACGGCAATAAAACACCACATCTTTGCTGTCAAGAGGGAAACTGGGTACTTGTGTCGGTGTCGCGGTGTTTTGTTCAAGAATATGATACAGTAGCCAAGACAAATCGGAAAACAGATGCCGGCTGTCTTTCGGTTCCCGTCATTGTCTTTATTCTCTGGCCAAGATGAGTTGATACTATAACTGAGAGATTATAACTAAAATGAATTCCAGCTCACCGTTTGCAGCTCAAGGGGACCCAACTGGTGGAAAGAGGCCCCATTTGAATGGAGAGGAGGGGACAAAGAACAGCCACACTGTCTCCAACAGGCGAGTCGTAAAAAAGTAACCTAATTAGAGGTTTGTCAAAAATGGGTCGACAGGCGCAGATATATCTCAGCCTACTGTCCATTGCAAGGAAGGCGAGGGGTGACTTTAACGGTTTGCTTTTTGTCCACATGGCCTACTATCTTCTCGTAAAAAAATTCTATAGTTTGTACCTTGATTCATTTCTGTAGCGCATTTTGAGAGTACTTGTGATAACACTGAACTATTGACGTGGTCACGAATCAAGAACGTAGAACTGTACTGTTAGCCATCGGGACGTTGGTGTCTTACTGAGGGTCTGATCTTCGCACCTATGGACATGTCCGGAGGCAATGAGAAATCTACTAGTTATGTACTACCTAACTAACTAACTAACTATCTAACCTAACGCATTAACTGACTAACTACTACTAATAACTAACTACTAACTAACTATTGATGTGACATATTATGTGACAATAAATTTGACCGTAGAGATCGTTATTTACGAACTGCTTCTCTCCTCCGCAATCATGCTTAGAACAAAACTAGCTTTCACTTACCGTAGTCAGTTATGTCACCCTCGTTATGTTTATCTATTCCTGAGTAAATTATGATGTATTCAGCAGAATACACGCGGTGGTTAAATTTCCTTACTCTCTATTTTAACAACACCAAAAATGGGATTCCTGGACACATAAACATAAAAAGCTATAGTTTATAATCAAACAAATGAAGTCGGGTACCTCGATGAAGGAACAACTGAACTTAGGCCATGACCAGCCAGCTAGACACATCAATATATCACTAACGATATTTTTACATTGGATAGACAGGTTGTTGTGGAAACTAAAAGCTAATACAGACCGTAACAAACTGGAAAGGGACAGATCCAGAGAGAGACCAAGAGTGTTGTTTGAACTGTTAATGATATCGTGTGTTGGAAGATCATCTGATTCAGAAAGATTGACAAGGGATGTGAACATCATGAATAAATCGCCAGAGAGCATTGAACTTTAACAAATTAACCAGCGATAAAAGCATGGATAACATTTTTGTTTTTGAAAGAGCATTGCGCTCTAAATGTCGTTTTAATATGCTATTGCTTGATTACAAAACACAAAGGTAAATTACTCACAGAGAAAGTAATCGACATCCTAAATTAGATGGTCTGAATACCGTTCGTCGCCTTTTATAACGAACCAAACCAAACAGCAAACAATGACATCCTTGTCAACAGCCAAACACAGGAAGATGACAGCTTCCCCATACGCCCCACTCTTTCCCCAGGGATGAAAGTAGAAATTGGCGCATCAGAACTTAAAAAATGCGGAGAAAGCTGGGGGGAATTGCCAAAATCCCAGCACGAGATCCTTATGCGGGGGGGATGGGATGTCATCGACATACTCACTGAAATCTGTAACAAAATTTGGGAGGACCTGGTAAATGGCAGTCTCGTTGGACCCGACTGACTCTGATAAGTTACCATCCCAAACAAAAGGGTTATTTTAGAAACAATGTCCAAATTATATAAGGACTATAAGTCTCATCAGTCCATCCCAGTAGAGCACATGCTCAAGATGGCGTCCTAAAAGCAGGTATTATAGAAACACCATGGGAACGCAGGGAGAAGATTATAGCAGAGGAACAAGGTGGGTTTCCCGTGCTGGAATAAGCACTGTTGACAGAATATTTATTCTACGCATATGATGTGAAGCAATTTACAGACCAGCAACCAAAAACATCTATGTACCCCCATGTGTTTCATTGATTTTAAAAAGGCCTTTGCTAGAGTTTATGGCATGCAGCACATCTGGGACACTATGAAAAAGTGGCAGTAAAGGTTGAAAGCCCTTGAACGTAGTCATAGAACAGAGATCGATACAAAGGCCCCTGCTTCTCCAACACTGTTAAACTAACTTCTTTGTAGAAAGAATTATGATTGATGCTATAGAACAACGTCAGGGAGCCAGTTACTATAGGATGATTCGAACTATAACTTAAGGGTCATTACACCCAAAATTTTAGTTGTTTGATTTAACAATGTAAGACCAATATTTTTTTAATATTGATTTGTAGTGTATAATTTTATACATGTGCAATCTTTAGGTTAAAAAAAAACAAAACCATGATTGCCATGGCAAGAACTGCCATCTTGAAAAAAAAAAAATTGTATTAAAAATCCTAAAATACAAAATAAAATTAAAAACATAGGCTATTGAGAAAAAGATGATGGATTCATGAAATTTAATCCGATGTTGAAGGTACAGGCTGTTAGTTTATTTACTCAAAGATGCGTTTCTAAAATTTTTCTTAAGAGTTTTTAAAATGTAGGTTTGTCGAAATGGTCAAAAAAATGTAGGCATCATAGGACAATAAGCAAATTTAAGAAAGAAAACAAAAGTAATTACATTTTTTTTCTACTTTAAATATCGCGTCCCGTATAATAGTGTTTAAGGATTTAGCCGGACGCAGCATGCAGGTGTCTGAGTCCTTATATTAGTTGGCATTTTGATCGGTTTGTTACACACAACAAAAGGGGAATATGAATAATTGTGAGAAAATTACATTTACACTTCTAATTTTTTTTTTAATCTCTTTTAAAAAATGGCAGGAAATGTTGTCTTTAGCATTACCTTTTCAATGCTACATTGTTTACAAGTGATAGAAATCTTTGTGTGTAATCTATTCTAAGACGAATGCCGGAAACTTTCTTGAAAACGAACGCAGTTAAAAAAGTGACATTGTCCTTTTTTCATTAAATGAAGAAAAACACACGCTGTTTGGTGTCCCGTTAAGGTTTGCATATGACGTCGATTTTGCTTAGCCGAAGAGGCAAACCAAAAAACAGTTTCAGGGACCCTGCCTGACTGGCAGGCCTCCTGCGTGTAACCATGATGTAAGAATCGACAACTGACCGCCCAAGGGTGGGAGAGTGCCAGACAGTCAAACACGAAAACTGGCGACCCAACGACATGTAAGTGTTAATCGGATGAATCAATGAATGATTACCACTGACAACAAACTACACAAAGTGCTCAAAAAGAAACCATAAAACAGGATGCGTACATACAGAAAAAATATTCAATCGAATATATCTGCTCGCTAAAAACTTGTATTCATAACTTTTCAGTACGTCACTGCTAATTAAAATGTTTGGAGTAATTACCTGGAAATAACGAAGGATGCTTTGTATTTTTTATGTGGAAAGGAGGCCGGGGCGAGAAGAGAGTAGAGAGAGAGAGAGAGAGAGAGAGAGAGCGAGATGAGAGAGAGAGAGGGAGGGAAGGGAGGGAGAGAGAGAGAGAGAAAAAAAAAACCATCACAAGAATAGGTTCGGGAGAGTAAAAACGATTTTATAAAAAAAAATCAAAACAGTTAACTGTCAAAAACTGTATAGGCGGACAGAGGTATGATAGTTGGGCCGAACATTTAATGTGGAAACATTTTCTTTATTGTTAACGTCACGCAGATTTAAAATCTTAAGATGTTCCAGTTAACGACGGGCTTGGTTTTGTAGCATGGTGGGTGCAACATTTGACAACACATGACCAGCTATCTGTTAGTTAAGCTTGCTGACTCTCGAGTATAGCTAGTTGTACAGAGACTTTCGAACAATTCAAGCACCACATATTAAATAGTTCAGAGA
>CAJHNH020004219.1:10000-44341 GCA_905116865.2 Candidula unifasciata | reverse complement strand
CGTCACATTAGTCCATGACTGTTGTCTCTTCTAACGACATGAAATGATCCCATTCTCTACCAACTGGATGTGCTCTCTATCTCTGTATCTCTCTATATCTCTCTAGTTGGGAATGTTTGTGCCTGTGTCGTCCTTATGTTGCTCTCTGTGTTCCCCAAAACGTCCTCCTCTCTCAGTGTCTCCCAACCAACTTCTGTGCTTCTGTCTGCACGTCTATCTTTCTATTTGTCTCGCTCCTCTCTTTCTCATTTTGGTGATTCTGTCATATTTCCTCATACTGTACCTAGCAGTCGAACTGTAACGACCAACTAATGAAACTACTATAGCGGATTACTGATACACCTAACTTTGGTGCTATACGCTATTCCCAGCATTCTAGTCTTGTTTCCCCTCCACATTCTAGTGAAACTTTCACACTTCTGACATGTTGCTCTAACTTCCACCCAGTACTACTTTCTGTTTCTCCTACATTCTATTACGCGCAAATCATCTGCCACTGTATACAATCTCTCGTTCATCTGTATATTCTGTCTTTCTTTACACACTACTCAGTCTCCATCTGTAAACTACTCCCCCCCCCACCCCGTCCCCTTCCCTACCCGCATGTGCTTGATCCCACACACGGGTGAGCACAACGGAAAAGCTTGAAGGATACCACAGGGAAAACCTGCAGCGAGTCAACTCAAGGGAACGTAATTAACACTTTCAATAATCACCACCCCTGATTGGACGCCATCTTGTGCTGCGTAACTTCCGGTTCCATGTCTGTTATCAGAAGGAGCCCGGTCTTTGATGGCGCCTATTGCAATCTTCACTGAGATCTAATTTCAGCGCTTCATTTGCTGCTGTTTTCAAATATACAGTTTGTGATCTGAAAATGTCTCACATTTTCTAACCACCTTCGATCATCTGTAAAATTATTGGGCAAATCTGTCATGAGGCGTTACGTTGTTCACGCATATTGTCTACATGTGTGTTTTTTTTTTTTATGATTGCTTATCCGAAAAGAAGCGATGAGGAAAGTGGAGAAAGTAAAATATCAAACTATCTCTTTTAAAAGGTTCTGCAGAAACATGATCACCTCTTAACAGTATCGCGCATGTTATCTTCTGATTTGTTCAGTGATAGAACCTAACTGTTTTTTGATTGATGTCTGTGTCTGTGTACTGTCTGCCAGTTAGACGTATGCTTTTGATACCTGCTACATAATCGGGTGATACTTTGGGCAGATAATCAAGTACCTAGCAATATGACTGACGCTAGATATACCAGTACATCACCGTATGCCGTGCCCTGATCGATTTTAAAATGCATGTCTCAGTTGAAATATCACTTTCTTGATCAGGAAGATGATACATTCAGTGATTCAGCCAGATGGCAGCTCGACAATGCTCATAGGCTGTATTCTTGAATTTAAAAAAAAAAAAAATAAAGTTTTTTGCTGAGAGAGAGTAAGAAGCAACAGGGAAATTCATAATCTGTTTAAATCACCATTGATCACTGCCATCATGAAGCTAATATACTGAAATGGCTGGGGCATATTCAGAGAATGTCAGATGAGAGAGAGAGAGAGAGAGAGGTGAAAACTGTATACACAAGGGAGCTGGATGGTCGTAGAGCACGAGGCAGAATCAAGAAGCCATGGAAAGATAATGTTCAGAAAGACCTGCAAACTTTTGGTGTTACCAACTGGAAAGAGAAGGCCAACCAGAGAGATGAGTGGAAGCGGGTGATATCTGCAGCAATGAACTACATGGGCTCGGAATGCTGAAGAAAAAGAAGAAGAAGAAGAAGAAGAATATGATGATGATGATGATGATGATATTTTAATTACAACACACTGCAACATTTACCTGATGCATTTATGATGCCTGTTGTTGATAGGGACTAACAATCAGCATTGCAAGTCACATGGACTGTGAATCCCTTAACACTATCACCTGGCTACCCAGCAGGTGAAAATATTTACTGCTAGGGGTTTCTGACTGTGATAAAGAGTTCGTTTCAAATTTTATTGTTTTCCTTCCACGTGCCTTCTGTTCGCAGTAGTGACCACACACCTGTACAGAGTTATACATATGCTCACTGTTTGTAGGTTTGAGGTTTGAACAACGGATCAACATCGTGACACACGGGTAATAATACATAAGTGCTCCGTTCTTCTTCTAACTCAAGTCTGAGTGCTGAGAAGCTCAGCACAGAGCACAGGCTTGTAGCATCGGCGAAAATCCTGAAATATTTTAGCTAGGTTTTTCACTCCAAATTGTGCCCGGGCAGCACCATTAGGCTACTCTTTTCGATTTCAAACTGCCTAGGGATTTTGTTACGTGCGCCTTCATGCACACGGGCGTCCGATCTCACTACCCAAAGACCAGGGGGAATTACTAGAAGTCCAAGTCCACGTGAAAAAATCCTAGCCCTAACCGCGGATTGAACCCTGGAACCTCTAGCAGTCACGGCGGGCACCATGCCTCGAGATCACGCAGCTCGCAGGTAACCCAGCAGGTCAAAATATTCACTGCAAGAGGTTTCTGATCTGACTGTGTTAGAAAGTTGGTTTCATATTCTATTCTGTTTTCCTTCCACGTGCCATCTGTTCGCAGCAGTGACCACCCAACGTACAAACACACACCTGTACAGAGGTTTATATAGACACACCTGTACAGAGGTTTACATACACACACCTGTACAGAGGTTTACATACATACACCTGTACAGAAGTTTACATACACACACCTGTACAGAGGTTTACATACACACACCTGTACAGAGGTTTACATACACAAACCTGTCTGAGATGTTTACATACACAAAACTGTACAGAGGTTTAATTACATACACCTGTACAGAGGTTTACATACACACACCTGTACAGAGGTTTACATACATACACCTGTACAGAGGTTTACATACACACACCTGTACAGAGGTTTACATACACACACCTGTACAGAGGTTTAGATACATCCACCTGTACAGAGGTTTGCATACATACACCTGTACAGAGGTGTACATACACACACCTGTAGAGAGGTTTACATATATACACCTGTACAGAGGTTAATATACACACACCTATACAAAGGTTTACATACATACACCTGTACAGAGGTTTACATACACACACCTGTACAGAGGTTTACATACACACACCTGTACAGAGGTTTACATACATACTCATGTACAGAGGTTTACTTACATACACTTGTACAGAGGTTTACATACACACACCTGTACAGAGGTTTACATACATACACCTGTACAGAGGTTTACATACACAAACCTGTCTGAGATGTTTACATACACAAAACTGTACAGAGGTTTAATTACATACACCTGTACAGAGGTTTACATACACACACCTGTACAGAGGTTTACATACATACACCTGTACAGAGGTTTACATACACACACCTGTACAGAGGTTTACATACACACACCTGTACAGAGGTTTAGATACATCCACCTGTACAGAGGTTTGCATACATACACCTGTACAGAGGTGTACATACACACACCTGTAGAGAGGTTTACATATATACACCTGTACAGAGGTTAATATACACACACCTATACAAAGGTTTACATACATACACCTGTACAGAGGTTTACATACACACACCTGTACAGAGGTTTACATACACACACCTGTACAGAGGTTTACATACATACTCATGTACAGAGGTTTACTTACATACACTTGTACAGAGGTTTACATACACACACCTGTACAGAGGTTTACATACACAAACCTGTCTGAGATGTTTACATACACAAAACTGTACAGAGGTTTAATTACATACACCTGTACAGAGGTTTACATACACACACCTGTACAGAGGTTTACATACATACACCTGTACAGAGGTTTACATACACACACCTGTACAGAGGTTTACATACACACACCTGTACAGAGGTTTAGATACATCCACCTGTACAGAGGTTTGCATACATACACCTGTACAGAGGTGTACATACACACACCTGTAGAGAGGTTTACATATATACACCTGTACAGAGGTTAATATACACACACCTATACAAAGGTTTACATACATACACCTGTACAGAGGTTTACATACACACACCTGTACAGAGGTTTACATACACACACCTGTACAGAGGTTTACATACATACTCATGTACAGAGGTTTACTTACATACACTTGTACAGAGGTTTACATACACACACCTGTACAGAGGTTTACATACATACACCTGTACAGAGGTTTACATACATACACATGTACAGATGTTTACATACACACACCTGTACAGAGGTTTACATATATACACCTGTACAGAGGTTAATATACACACACCTATACAAAGGTTTACATACATACACCTGTACAGAGGTTTACATACACACACCTGTACAGAGGTTTACATACACACACCTGTACAGAGGTTTACATACATACTCATGTACAGAGGTTTACTTACATACACTTGTACAGAGGTTTACATACACACACCTGTACAGAGGTTTACATACATACACCTGTACAGAGGTTTACATACATACACATGTACAGATGTTTACATACACACACCTGTACAGAGGTTTACATACACACACCTGTACAGAGGTTTACATACATACACCTGTACAGAGGTTTACATACACACACCTGTACAGAGGTTTACATACATACACCTGTACAGAGGTATACAAACACACACTGTTTGTAGATAACCCAGTATCTAACCCTGTGATTGTGAGTAGATAACACAGCGCCTAATTATCTGATTTCCCGGGAATGTTCTGGGGCCCTATTTTAGGCACACACAAAAACATAATCATTGCCTCCATCAAAGCATGTACAAATGCGACTAAGTAGGTTCGTTTTCCTAGAAGACAGGACACATCTGCTTGAGATTCGAGTAACCAACAGTCTGCAAACACGTTTCTATATCTATAAAACGGATGTGCACGCAACGCTCACATTCTTTAACAAGACTAAAGTTCAGAAGTAGTTGAACACCTAGAACTTTCCTCGGAAAGCTTGTGATCTCTAGAAAGAAGAAGAAAATCATATAACAATTTTTTCTGATAACCTAATACGATAACTAGTTGATATTTGAATACCTCGTTTTAACAGAGGGAGTCGCCGTGGCGATGGCGGCTAGACGCCGGTCTGCGGATCGGAAGGTCGTAGGTTTGCGTCCTGGCAGAGCAGAACTTTTTTCAAAAACAACCTTGACTCCTAATTCGACCCAGCCTTAATTGGGTACCAGGAACAGTCCTGGGAAGTAAAGGTGTCCGGTGTGATGCTGATCTTGTCATCGACCAAGTGCCGTTTGGTCTATAAAATAAAGGTCTAGCCCTATATACCCAATACGCCTGAAAGGTGTGGGAAAGGGCCCTTTACTTTACATTTTAACAGAGAATGATCAGTGGTGTCTGTTCGATATTGCCAATTGGCAGTAGAACTGACATGAGATATATTCACCCCCCGTGTGGGTTCCGGGGTGCCATTGTGGGGAAAACAAGAATAGACCCACTGATTCCGCAAAAGCATGTCGTAAGAGTCGACTAATTTGGGAGCTTCCTTTGAAGTCGGAGTGCACCTGCCGGAGAGGCAAGGAACCAACAGTCTGTATTCAAGAGAATGAGATCTGTAAAACTGATGCACACGTAACACTCAGGTTCCGGAGCGGGACTGCAGTTCAGTAGTGGACGAGCAACTAGACCTTTCCGCCAGAGTGTACAGCTGGTGAACGCGAAGAAGAAGAAGAAGATATATTCTACTTCACTGTGCCCACTCAACCTTCTTGTCATCGAGACACTACGTTGGAAATACAGCGTCAGACTAATAGTTGGTTTGACTTGAATAAATCAGTGAATGAAGAATTGACATCCCTGCACTGGGACAATTCCCACAAGTGCTCAGTCTCCTTCCTCAGTAACCAGCCGAGAGTTGAGGTGCTAAGAATACCAGTTGCAACACGAAACAAAGTCCGCCCTAGTGTGCATCTTAGTGTTGAATAACTTCTAAACCCCCTGTTGACTCACCCGCTAAATTACAATTTCGATGTTCTCTACTGATCACTGATCGTGTCAGCTCTATCATTCACCATGAGAAGCGGCAGCAGCCAGTCTCTCAGCCTATTCATTATCCGCACACAGGAATATCTTGTACATAAAAACCATGGATTTGCTCCTGATATGAGTTCATTTGACGAGCCATAACCCCCAGCTACTGATGACAGCAAGTTTATGTGGCATAAGGGCGGCCTTGTGTAACAAGTTTCTAAAGCTGGTGAGGTATCTGTAAAAAATGTAAAAAGTAAAGAACCCTTTTCTACGCCTTTAGGCATACAGGGCTAGACCTATATTTTTATAGACCAACGGCACAAGATGGGTGATGTGGTCAGCATCACACCGGCTGCCTCTGCTTCCCAAGACTGCACCCGGTACCCCCTCAAGGTAGAAAAGACCGGCTCCGCCAGGGAGCGAACCCACGACCTTGCGATCCGTAGCGCGCGTCTAGCCGCTCTGTCACGGCGACTCCCCAATGGGGTATCAGTGGTTAAAGGTAAAGGTAAAGTCGGCAGATGTGAACCATTGTCAAAGCACACGGTTATAAACCATGTGCTCTGCCACCAGTACGGACAGTTGATAAGAATTGCCCCCCTGTGTCGCCGTCCGCACGTAACTCTGTGGCTACAGCGACGGTCCTCCATTTACCCCAAAGTGTCTACTGTGGTACCCATTTCCTAGAGGCTGGGTGAACCCCGAGAGCCGCCAGGTTTTGAACACCGACCGTGGGCTGCAGCGTAGTGGTTACATCTTACTGGCAACATCTGATCCATTGTTTTCCTGTGGTGTTAAACCACACTGTCCATTTCCGCTTCAAACACACACACACACACACACACACACACACACACACACACACACACCACACAAAGGACGACGATGTAAGTGATTTAGATTACTTTAAGAACACCTCTACTTCCCAAGACTGCACCCGGTACCCCCTCAAGGTAGAAAAGACCGGCAATTCCCACATGACTTCTCCATGACAACCAGCAGCATGACGATGGAGGTGATGGCAGTGACGCAAGCGTTTGCCTGGCTTGAAACACAAAAATACGCCCGCATATGTATACTCAGTGATTCAATGAGTATGATCCGGAGGGTTCAGGCAGGTTCAGTGCGAAGACAATGGCTTGAATCATTACAGAAGTCCACTGTGCGTGGAGTCACCTTTATTTTTGTTCCGGGACACGCAGGCGTCGATGGAAATGAAAGAGCTGACAGGTTGGCTGGATCCGCTATCACTACCGACGGTCGGCCTATGGATCATGCTGATATTATCAATGCCCTCAGAGAAATGGGAAGGATAGAGGACTTTGGTGGCAGTGAATCCACATCACTCGCCAGAATGGCAGACTTGGGAATTAAGATCGGCACAGCAAAAAACGAGACGCACACCGGACACATCAGAAGACTTGTTAATCAACATAGAACTGGTACTATTAGCCATCGGACGTTGGGGTTCATACTAAGGGGAGGATCTGAGCACCTATGGACATGTCCGGAGTGCAATGACGATAACCCAACTAACTAACTAACTAACTAACTAACTAAGAACACCTATGGCTACTAATGCAGTCATGTTCATTACGGAGACAGAAGTCGTCAGTCTCTATGTCAAGGCAGTAACAACGATACAAACGAAGACGTCCATATGAATCCAGTGAAATGTTTAAATTAAACACATGAACATAATATAAGGAGGACAGCCCTGAAATAGCGACTGGACGCCCCCCTGCTGATCCGAATGTCGTAGGTTCGAATGAGAACGAAGCCTGACTTTTTTTCTCTCACCCCTCCCCCCCCCCCCCCAACAACAACCAAATAAAAACCCACCTTGGCTCCCAGCCTTAAATGCACACTAGCTGTAATCCTATGAAGTAAAGGCAGCTGGTGTGATGATGACAACATACATATGTATGTTTGTTTATGTATGTATATATGTATGTAGGTATGAATGTATGAAAGTTGTAACCCACCAGGACATCACACAAGCGATAAACACCCGGTAACACATAAAGTGCCACCACGCGAATGTGGATAACCCGTGGAGAAGTCCCGGAAACCCCGTTCAGCCGTCTGGTTATATTTAGAGCTCACAGCCAAAACCTGGGAGGACTTAAAAAAAACCCTGAAAAATTGCATCCTTTATCGGGACAACTTTGATGGATGATCGAGATCAATAATATGTTCGTCTGTATCCCTTCCTTGCTGTTGTTAGCAGAAGGTTTCACCAGCTTTGGGACACACAAGTCGCATCGTCAATGGCAGACCAGGTCCGTCTGTATAAATAGAGAAGGCCGTGGGCAGACCTACACGGTAAATGGCAGGTACCCCTTTATGCTCCAGATACTTTTTTCTTCACCATCGCTATCAATGTCTGTTCAATCCAGCGTAAAGTCTTGGTAATTCGTCTAACTCTGCCCCACTACTTGACTATTGCCTGCACATCTGCCTATTAGTGTGCAGACTTTGGTTCGTAGCCTCTCAGGCAGACGCACTCCGCATTTGAAGGGGAGATAAACCAACATTTCTCACACCCCAAACGGCTACAGCAAGTACTGCAATGATGTACTCTATAGTCGTGTGCCAAACTAATCAAACTTGGCCTGGACGACACGTGTGTCTCTAGTTAGACTGGTTGTATTTGTAATGGCAGGGCGACGAGAAACCGGAAGACAAGGGCAATGATTTGATCATCTCCATAATATCAATTATCTAAATAAACAGAGTTGACTCCCTTGTCATTTACATTGTCCACTCCTTTAGGAGAGAACTCGTAATTGAATCACTTCTGTTCCTCTCATAGTCGAGAATGAGTGTGTGTGTGTGTGTGTGTGTGTGTGTGTGTATGGTGTGAGTGTGTGTCTGTATCGGTGTGTGTGTGATAGAAAGAGAAACTAGTAGCCAACAGCGTAAATTTGATTTCGGGGTCACTTGCTTGCGGAACATCGACTCCAAAAAAGTGTGATTGCTTGGATGGTTACACATTATACGTAAAACTTGAGTTGACTGTATAGTTCGATGTATCACAGCTTATGTCATATCTTTCTTGATAAAAACATGCTTGCATGTAGAGAAATGTAGAAACCTTTCTTCTGGTTCATCAAAAATGTATCAGCTCCACAGTGATCGTGTTGCAGAACTGTCATTACCGCTTTCCACCCATAATCTAAAGACCCTTAAACGTTCGCTGAAACACCATTATCAGACTATACACGGTACTCTAACACTGGTATTCTTACTTACATAGATATTATTCAAATTATTCTTTGTCTGCTATATTGCTCATCTGTTTGGATTCTGTTGCATGTTTTACCGCTCCCTGTGCGTTGCTAGCATTTACCCTACAAACTTGCATCTCTATATTTTTAGCATTATCATTAACTACCTTTTATATGCTGACTGATGTTTTCAATGACGATATCCCCTCCTCTACCCTAAGTTTTACTATATTTTTCCCCCCGTATTCTGTCAGTGTATATTAATTAGCCTTTGGAATTCAAGAACTTAAAAGCGTTACATCATAAAGCTTTATAAAACACGAGTTCAACACAGTGAGAAAGACCACGTAGACTGGAGGCGAGCACAGATTACAGGAAGCATAATGATGCAAACATAGGTAAGGTGGGGTGAAGGGAAGAAGAAGACGAAGACACGGCGCTATCCCAGGTATCAAAGATAATGTGTCAGATAAGACAAGCACTCTCTGTGCTGCTAGTGTGTGGGGTCGATACGAAGGATACACAACTATCACACCACATGGTTGCCTCCTGCGTCTGAGCTAAATATCACATACTATCTTTCTTTTTTTTAAAATGCTGGGATAGCCTAACTCATCTCGGGAGCTAGGGGGAAAGGGAGAGTTCTAGAGTGAAACACAGTGATAGGCAGACAAACAGACAGACAGACAGACAGACAGACAGACAGACAGACAGACAGACAGACAGACAGACAGACAGACAGACAGACAGACAGACAGACAGACGGAAGGACGGACGGACAGACATACGGACGGACGGATGGACGAACCAACGGACAGACAGACATAGTACTCGAGTGGGAGACATAAGCAGAGAGAGAGAGAGAGAGAGAGAGAGAGAGAGGGGGGGGGGAAGACCAGCTCTAACTGAAATATTGAATTGGCTGGATCCAAGTATCGTTCTGTATAACTTGAACAAATAACTTTAACAACTGTTTAAAAAAATCACTTTAAC
This sequence comes from Candidula unifasciata, assembly GCA_905116865.2. Taxonomy (NCBI): domain Eukaryota; kingdom Metazoa; phylum Mollusca; class Gastropoda; order Stylommatophora; family Geomitridae; genus Candidula; species Candidula unifasciata. The sequence goes on along the minus strand of CAJHNH020004219.1, from coordinate 34,075 downwards.
AGAATGAAACATTTATCAATGAGACGAGCACACATACACACACAAAGAGAGAAGATGACAGTGATTTCAGCAGTGGAAATTCTAATAATTAAAAAAGAAAAAAAAAATCAAAGAGAAAAGAAAGGAGAAAGCAAAAGAGCTCCCTAAATGTATTATTTCAACCTTTGGCAAAACAATGTCTGTAAATAATAGTGTAATTATAGACGCCATCCTCCTGCCATAAAAGGCAGTGTTTTTGTACGGAAACCCAATATGAACATCTGTGTAGAAATTGCCGGGATCTGCTGTGTAAAAAACCTTAACTACAGTGCTGTAGGAGATCATGTGTCCCGGACCCATGTGATTTGCTGAGACAGTTCTCGTGTGTCGTGTCTCAGATTATATGGGCAGCTACTATGTTTACGGCCTGCTTATTTGCCAGAGCGGCTATTCTAAAAGAAGTCGGGTCCGTTTGACTCCATTCGTCAAAATAAATGCTATTGGAATCTGGCTGCAGAGTGTAATGGCAAGGTGCACGGATTTGTCATGTATTTGAACTCAGTTTGCAGTTTTATCTTCTGATGTGGTTTGTTGTGTATTGCGCTTTGAATAAATATGCGGGGGTGCTAGGGAATAAAAGAACGGATTTTCTAGCTACAAACAAAGATAGCAACTAGAATGCTCGCAACGGACAAATGAGACATTCTGATGACCTTTTACGAACAAATGCTGAAAAAAAAGACACCGGGTTTAGATGAAATAACATCTGTAAGAATGTGTGAACAAGCAATTAGGCGAGCATCTGGCAAGGATGGACGTATGAGAGAAAGAGAATACCGTGTGTTTAATCAGTGTGGTAAGGCAACGAAACTGAGCATCCATGGGTATGCCAGTTTTTAAAGAGGTAGGAAATTATAGGGAAAAGAAAAAAGGGGTAAGAAAGAACGAATAGTTTATGTTAGCATTACAAAATCGATCACAATAAACAAAGGACGCAGTGGCGATTAGCCTTTATCAGCGCTTAAAGAACAACAGAGTTCACATACACACATATGCATTAACCAGGTGTGTTATGATGTCGATTCCTAATCAGTAATCGGATGAACGTTGAAATATGTTGTTGAATGTTTCATATGTCGGCTCTGTTGCTAAGTCGATGCGAACGCTTCGTAATGCTGGGATGCCACGTTTGATCCCAGCTGCGGGCCATGCACCTTGCGTTGGTTTCGACACTGTTATCAAGAAAGCCGACCGTCCAGGAAGCAATGGCAAACTACTGGACGTAAATTTGCCTAGAAAAACCACACAACAGCCAGTGGCTGTTGGGGTTGGTTCTGCAACGTAAAAGATACGCAACTAACCTGATGTTCCATATGTGGTGCATGTTTTATACAGTGCTTTATCTGATGAAGTATGCTAAAGGGGAGGTAAAATAAAGAGCAAAAAAAAAAAACTGCTAATAACTACCTTTTGTCATACCAATTTTGCGGTGTAGGCAGGGGGGTCATTTAGCCTGAAGATTTACGGCCGCATGGCTAGTGCTGTCGCCACGTCTGTGCAGGTAAGAAGTTTTATTTTTTTTTTTGGCCTATGACAAAAAATAAATCCATAGCCTTACCAAGGATTCGAAGCCGGGTCTAACGCTTGAGAGCCCAGCGTTCTAACCGTTCGACCAGCCGCTACTCGGTAGTTTGATGAAACCATACTAATTGTGTATCCTGTTCTTTGGTCATGCGATGAAGGATGAGGCTCTGGAGAATAGTGTGACGACTGGGAAGACCAACGCTAGAAGAGGGGGTAGAGGGGGGAGGTGTGGAAGATGATGACGGATGGATTGTGACAGTGGTGTTGAGGGATATCATCGGTGGAAACTGATCCAGAGGACAAGCGACTGAGACCTGTGCAGATGCATGAACGTCTTCGAGAGTCGGCAGGGCATGTGATGGTGATGATAAGGATGTTTTGTGTATCTCGCATTGTGAATAGCAGGTTGGCAATAACATAGATACAAACTGTATTAGTGAACGTTGACTGAGGGAACTGTGTCAGTGGTCGATGGAGATATGCTTGTAAGTGGTGATTGTTGGAACTAAAATAGTTAGTGTAAATATGGTAGGAAAAAGAGGGGGCGGAAGTGAGTGTTGGAACTATATCTCTGTTGGGGTGGGGAAGGGTTCCTATTATTAGAGCTATGTCTAGAAGAACTATGTCAAAAGGGTAGCTGTGATTGGTAAAACTATGTAGTTATGTCAGTGGTTGGTGATTGATAGACTAGTTCAGTGGATGATTGAGAAATTATGTCAGTAGGTGTTGATAGAACTATGTCAGTTGATGGTCATTCATGGGTGTTATTGGATGGTCTTATATAAGCTGAGCGGTGCCAGTGCGTGGATTGAACTGTGTTACTGAGTTGTGACGTGATAAGGGATTAATGTCAGCTGTTTATTACTGACTGGTAGCGATGATTTATTTATTTCATTATGTAAATTGAAGACAGTTGATTGAGGGAAGTACGTCATTGCCATTGATGGATGGTTCGATCAGTGGATGACGACTGGCAAATTTAAACATTTACTTTACCATGTTGTATAGCCTCTGTCTGTCTGTCTGTCTGTACGTCTGTCTGTCTGTCTGCCTGCCTGCCTGCCTGCCTGCCTGTCTGTCTGTCTGTCTGTCTGTCTGTGTCTGTCAGTCTCTCTCTCTGTCTGTCTGTCTGTCAGTCTCTCTCTCTGTGTCTGTCTGTTTGTCAGTCTGTCTCTCTCTGGTCGGTCTGTCTGTCTGTCTGTCTGTCTGTCTGTCTGTCTGTCTGTCTGTCTGTCTGTCTGTCTGTCTGTCTGTCTGTCTGTCTGTCTGTCTGTCTGTCTGTCTGTCTGTCTGTCTGTCTGTCTGTCTGTCTGTCTGTCTGTCTGTCTGTCTGTCTCTCTCTCTCTGTCAGTCTTTCTCTCTCTCTCTCTCTCTCTCTCTCTCTCTCTCTCTCTCTCTCTGTCCGTCACTCTCAGTCTCTGTCTTCCTCTCGGTCTCTCTCATATTTGGCACACACCTAAAATTTCATGTTTTAATATTTCGAACGTGTAAACTTTCACGGGTCGGCTCTGTGGCTAAGTCGATGCGAACGCTTCGTAATGCCGGGATGTCGGGTTCCATCCCAGCTGCGGCCCTTGCGCCTTAAGTTGGTTTCGACAGAGTTATCAAGAAAGCCGACCGTCCAGAAGCAATGGCAAACTACTGTAAGTAAATTTGGCTAAAAAAACCACACAACAGTCAAGGGCTGTTGGGGTTGGTTCTGCAACGTCCTGTAAAGGATACGCAACTAACCTTTACTTTCACGGTCATGTGTGTCTATAAGCTGTGTAAATCACCCCCCCCCCCCCATTTGTTTTAGCATGTGCGTGTTGTGAGTAATATAGTTAAAACTTCAAAATATTTGGAAGCATGTTACATATATACTCGTATATGGCAAGATCTATATTATGTGCATGATGTTGTCAATTATCGCACCGACCGCTTGTGTCGTCTACGCCATTTCTTGTTAATTGTGTTAGTCGACGTTGACCTAGTAGCCCCAGCTATTTTTGTCTATATCCACATTATCAGGGTCGACCAATCAGCCCTTGGACAACAGGAAATGGTGCCTTACTGCTTGTGGCAAGGAGGGTTTACATTTGTTTTCCCCCAAATATATCATGTGTTTGCCTAATATGTTTTAAAGTATATGCCCTCTCCTCCCTCAATCAGGAGGGTGGTATTTTCATTTATTATCGATCGGACGGCAGCCTTTACAATGCTTGCCGTCTGAAGGCCAAGACCAGCATACGACAGTTACTTATCAGAAAGCTGCTGTTTGCAGATGATGCCGCAGTAACCACCCATTCAGAGGAAGAGCTGCAATGTTTACTATCTGCCTTTGCTGATGCGTGCTGTGAATTTGGACCAACATTCAGCAAAAAGAAGACAAAGGTTATGGTGCATGGTGTCAATGACAGACCTGCAGTTTACATTGACGGTGAAGAACTTGAGATAGTAGACCATTTTACCTATCTGGGTTCCACAGTGAACTATCGCTGGACCAAGAAATCAACACCAGGATAGGTGAGGCAGCAACTACAATGAGCAGATTGAGAGTTTGAAAGAACAGAAAGCTCACAATTAAAACAAAACCCCTTGTCTATCAGGCTTGTGTTCTCAGCACTCTGCTTTATGGCAGTGGGATTTGGTTAACCTATTTGCACCAGAAGAGACGGCATAATAGCATTCACATTCGATGCCTAAAAAGAATACTTGGCATTAAGTGGCAGAACAAAATCACAAACAATGAAGTAATGGAAAGAGCAGGTACTACAACATTCTTTTCCATGCTCAGTCTACGAAGGCTCAGGTGGCTGGGTCACACCTGGAGAATGGAGGATGGCAGAGTCCCTAAGGCCATCCTTTATGGTGAATTAACGCCAGGAAGAAGATGTCGAGGTCGACCTCTACTACGTTATAAAGATGTGTGCAAGCGGGACATGAATGATACAGGTATTGAGGCGGACTCATGGGAACAAAATGCCATGGACCGTGTTATTGTGGAAGGGCAAATCAGGAAGGGAATGATAGTGAAGGAAAACATGACTGCAGAAAGGATGAGAGCTGGGAAAAGAAACAGATTAAACACAAATGTTGTTAACATTGGTCCTGAAACCCCATGCTATCATTGTGAAAGATACGGGCGGGCTTTGTTAGTCTTGCTAGTCATACTTGCCATCGCCATGGGCTGTGAGTCTCATGCCTCCTCATAGCACAATATAACACTATCGTCTGGAAAGATGGACAGGTGCAATGATGCTCGTTGCACAGGGGTGTACATTTTTTTTCTTTCTTCTAACTCTAGCATGTGTTTGTGTAAAATGTTTTATAGTATATGACCCTTCTCCCGCAAACCTAGACCGTGTGCCCACCTCTATTGTTCAGTTGTTGATGATGCGATAGTACAACAGTCAACCAGCATAAAGAAAACTGTTAGGAGCACAAATCAGCCAGCAAGAACACACAACTTCGAGGAGAAGATCTATACCGAATAGGAACGAGGTCACACATGGAACACCCAGAGTTAGCTGGTAAAGCGATCACAGCATGCGGACTCAACATTAAGTTAGTAAAGTGAACATAAACTAGGTGTCTGACACAATAAAATGCTCTTCTTCTTCTTCTTCTTCTTCTTTTTCTTCTTCTTTTCTTCTTCTTCTTCTTCTTCTTTTTCTTCTTCTTCTTCTTCTTCTTCTTCTTCTTCTTCTTCTTCTTCTTCTTCTTCTTCTTCTTCTTCTTCTTCTTCTTCTTCTTCTTCTTCTTCTTCTTCTTCTTAACACTTTTGAAAAAAAAGTTTGTTCGTTCGTTCGTTCTTTCTCTTCTTCTTATTCCTATTCTTCTTTTCTTCCACTGTTTACCTCTGCGAGGTGTAGGGGGAATGTAAGGATCGTTTGTGCAAATTTTCCAATGCATTGTATAAGTTGGTGTTCATTTCTGTTAGGTTGCCCTTAATGATGTCGCTCCATGTTTTGCGTGGTCTTCCCCTTGCTCTGTGTTCATTATTTTTCTTTAGCGTGGCTCCTCTCTATGGCAGCTGGTACCAGGGTATTCTCGCCAGGTGGCCAAACCATCTCACTTGTTCTTCTTTAATGAACATTGTGACTGGTTTCAGTCCTAGTCTTCTTCTAATTTCTTTATTCCTGATCTTATCTCTTTTCGTCCCACCGGCAGCTCTCCTAAGACATCTCATCTCTGTTGTTACGATCTTTCGCTCATTTCTTCCGCTAGTTGTAGTAAGGGTCCATATTTCGCACTGGTGGCACAATGTCAGTCAAAAAACCGTTCTTGTGATATTTGCTTTGTTGACAGAGGTATCTTTCTATGCGTCAGAAGCGGTGTTAATTGTCCTAAAACCTGGTTTGCTTTCGCACAGTGTGTGTTGATTTCTTTATCCACTCTTCCATCTGTGGTGAAAAACGACTCTAGATATTAACATTTGCTCGTTTGTTTTATTTCTGTCTTATTTACTCATTTATATGTTTCTTCCTGTCTCTCTATTAACATCGCTGCTGTCTTGTCAATGCTTTTCCTGATATTATATTTAGTCTTTTCCATCAAATCATTAGAACCAAGAAAGTGACAATACAAATCTCGCATTGTTTTCTTTATTCTTTTTCTTCTTTGCGTTCACCAGCTGTACACTCTGGTGGGAAGTTTTGGTTCTTCGTCCATTTCTGAACTGCAGTCCTGCTCCAGAACCTGAGTGTTGCGTGTGCATCAGTTTTACAGATCTAATTCACTTGAATGCAGACTGTTGGTTCCTTGCCTCTCATGCAGATGCACTCCGACTTCAAAGGAAGCTACCCAATTAGTCGACTCTTACGACATGCTTTTGGGTAAGCAGAGGGTCTATTCTTGATTTCCCCACGATGGGGCCCCGGAACCCACACGGGGATTTTCTTTATTGATGAAGCTGTCCTCGCTGAGGCCTGCTAGAATCGTCTGCTGGATCATGTCTCCAGGATGACGCTACACTATTCAACAGCGCTAGTTCCGGATTTCTGCATTCTGAATAATGACGAACCGGACGTTCTTCTGTCAACTCAATTAGACTTGCGCCATCGAGAAACAAAGGATACACACTGAGGCGTGAAAAAAGCATCGTTAGACCATGGCGGATATGGCTGACCTAGGATGTCAGTATCGGCGTGGCTGGTGTTCATTGTAACTTGGGTGAACTCATTTTCCCTAATTTAATTTTCATTACTTTGAATTATTCTTCTAGTCCAGATTTATTGTCCTACTCGAATACCTGCACGCTCAGTAATCGAATGCACTAGCGTATTGTGTGTGAATACTCTAGCATGACATTTTCGATTACTGACCTTTATCGCTGTGAACAATTTACTAAAGCCGGTTTGATTACTGTAGATTTTCCTAATCAGTCAACCAGTCTGTCAGTTAGTCAACCAATCAGTCAACCAGACAAAAAACAATTAAATAACAAATGAATCAGTGAAAAAAGTGTATAAATCAAGCGGTCAACCAATCATTCAATCACTCATACAAACAATGAATCAGTCAAATATTATAGTCTCTACAAGAAAGGACTCATGCAACAGATCCTGTTTACTTTGTCTTTCTCCATGAGCATGTCTTCTCTGCTGTGTGCTCACACTTTATGTTATCATTCTACAACTAGCTTGCCTGACTTTCAAAAGGTTACAAATTAGGCACGCAGGCACCTCTTACATTCTGCCCTTCTAAGCACTGTTATGGATAGGAAAATATGCACAGTGAACACAACATTACAAACTCCGAATATACACAAACACACACATTCGTATATGCCAATACGTCCACAGGCACACGCACATCCATACATATGCATACATACACATTCACTCATGCATATACCCTCACACAAATACATACATGCACTCATGCTCATACAGACACAAACTCATGTAACACACACATACACACGTACAGTCATCTTTATACACACATGCACTCATATATACACAAGCATACATCTAGACAGATACGTGCATCGACACACACAGATGCAAGAAAGCAAGAAGTAGACAATAATACAAGTGTTAGAAAACAAGAGATGGAGGAACAGCAGTTTGAAAGATTGTACAAACCAAGACAAGAGACATAGAATGTTAGGGATCGACTGCAGCCAACCGTCTAGCCCGATACGAGTCGATCAGTTGTTTTTTGGATGTTTGATGTGGTCATTATTTTACTCGCTGCAGTTACTTGCCAGAAACGTCCTCGATAACCATGTTACAGCGGGGTACGTCGAGAAGTTGGTTCATGGGAAAATATGCAAAAGCTGATTCTCGTTTCGAAATGAAATCTATTATAAACCAGCGGGACGACAGGCGAAAGAGCTAGCCACTTCGCTGCCATGAAGGTGTACCAGATGCAGAAGCCATTAGTTGTAAGTCTTTCACATGAGGATTATGTTCACAAGCGTTTGTGTTTGTTGGTTATTGTTTGCTATTTATATGTCCAGACATTTGCTTGTGGTGGTAAGCATTTGATGTTTAACTGTTAAAACGTTCGTATTTGGAAGTCATTGTTTGTGGTCTGTAGATCCAAGCGTCTACACGTGTGCATCCTATATCCAAAAGTTCACCTCGATATATTCATCTTTTTCTGATCAGAAGTCAGTGTGTATGATCGTATGTCAATCGTTTGTGCTAGGAGATTCCCCCCCCCCCCTCTCCTAATGATTTGATTAGTTGCAAATGTTTACTTTGAACCCACTCGTATACCAGCATAAGTACTCATCGATGACAAAAGTGCATTGCACGGAGCTCTTTTATGCCGACGAAGTACCTAATAGGTTTGTAGGAAAATCGTCTAAATGTTAGCAGATATATTATGCTTTTATTAGGTTCAGAAATGTGCTTTTTAGCAAGAAGATATGTAGGTAGTTATACCCCAACAGAACATTTTACAAGTGATAAACACCTGGTGACACAAAGTGCCACCATGCGGATGAGGAACACCCGTGTAGAGGTCCCAGAAACCCCTTTTAGCCATTAGGCCATATTTATGGCTAGATCATATCTGTGGCACGGTTTTATTCAGGGCTCTTGGCAAAAGCCATGGTGGGGCTGTAAAATAACGAACAATTGCATCCCACTAGGGAACGACTTTTAGTTATATTTAGCAGGCACAGTAGCCTGTTATGCATACCCTTGTTTGATTGCAAACAGCTCTAGGAAATTCAACATTTTCATGAGTCCTCCAAAGATTGTCATCTAGATCAATGAAATCGTTAGTATATTTCTTGTTATTTGAGAATTCGCCCTAACCCTCCCTCACCAACATACCCACCCATTAGAAATTGTGTGGAATTGTTAACATTCGACAGAAGAGAGAATATATTTATTTGGCAAAGCAGTTCTATAACCGCTGTTGATATTTGCATTTTTATCTCGCCTCTCTAAATTTTGTTGGAATCAAATTTGCTGCCCCACAAAAGCAGGTCATCCCTGCAGCGCCGGGCAATCATCGCTCAGGATATGGCCACAGTTCTTTTTTGATGGAAATTTGGACAAGGACCGGAAATGTCTTGAGTACGAGATGTAACGTCACGGGCCGGGACGGGCAGCTAGCTTGAAGTCAAGGCCATTTTGGCAGAAGGTTGATGTGAGTTTTCTGGTTCCCTAGAGTCTAGATTTGTTAGACCTGCTGTTTTAGTCTAATAGCCCAAGATACTCACTTAATGCATGTGTTGTGCGCAAAAGTGGGTTCTCAGAACCTTTTATAGGGTAAATCAGAATAGATCCACTGCCTGCACAAAAGAGTGTCGTAAGAGGCGACTAATTAGGAGCTTCAAAGTTGGAGTACATCTGCCTGAGAGGCAAGGAACCAGCAGTCTGCATACAAATGAGTAAGATCTCTAAAACGGATGCACACGCAACACTCAGGTTCTGAAACAGGATTGCAGTCCAGAAGTGGATGAACAACCAGAACCTTCCACCAGAGTTTACAGCTATTGAACGTGAAGAAGAAGTGCGCGAGTATATCATTACCTACAGCATCGTGTGCTAGAATGCTGTCAAGGCATTAGAACTAACGTGCATGCGTGCCTGTGCTCTCGTAGTGTCGTAGTGTCTTGGAATCTCTGAGGAGGCTGTAGAGTCGATCCAATCTACTGCTGAGGACGTATAACAAAAAACAAAAAAATACAGTGATTTATACTAAACTTGATATTGACAACGTTCTTAACCTATAATGGTGGAAAGGCGTGATACAAATCTTATCGCTCATCGAATTATGATTTGTCTTGAATAATGTGAAACTAACATTATACTCTAATTATGTGGAGACAGATTTTGTTAAAAAATTAACTTGTTTTCCCAAATCTTCTTTGGAAATTTTACAAACCAGGAAATATTTTGGAAAGTAAAGGTGGCTGGTGTGATGTTGAACTCACCATTATCGAGTACAGAGTGGTCTGCGCAAATATTGGTTTATCATTACCAAACGGATGTACACCCAAAACTCAGACCCTGCCAGTAAGCCACTAAATGGACGAACAACCAGGATTTTTGCCGGAGCTTACAGTTGGTAAAGAAAGTAGCAGAAGCAAAAGATGATGTGCCTCCCTGCTGCATTAGTGGTGTGGATAAGTTTATCTATCCTATTTACCATTTACTTAGTAGCTTGAAAAAGTGGGTTCAGTAATGCTGGTGACAGGTAAGAGCGCTGACGCCTGTCACGTGACGCGTGGGGTTTAATGTTTTATAATGTTGAGTAGGGATGTTCCTCTCAACACATTCCCTCCACCAGATAAACCGAACTAAAATCTGAGCTATGTTGCTCTCAGACAAAGTCCTGGATATCCAAGAAAACAGCCATATTGGCTCGTTAAGTACATTAACATTAGCTGAACTTGGTACCCACAAGAGAAGAAAAGGAATTTTAGATGTCTATAGCATTATACTTAATGAATTATTAGACAGGGCAAATGATTCCTCCGTCATCTACCTTCTCACGGTGTTATTTTGAATAATTAAAGAATTATTATCATATTAATTGAGCCCCCACCAAATGGTATTCTATCTATGTTTAGTTAAACAGGTAAGACTGAATACATTTGGAATTTAACAAACGATGTAGTATAAAACTTGACATACAGCTTTATTTTCTAACAATCAGTTAATTGACATACCCAGTTTGTTGTGTTTACACAAACAGTGACTAGCTAAAGTTATGATAGTAATGGGTTGTTTCAGCACGAGAACAGCACCTGGGATTAGAGTGGTGTGATGAAGGTGATAAAGTATGAACAATTTATGAACATAACTTGTGTTTCATAGAACCTCTGACAGCCGTGAGCACTGTCAAGCTCTTCCTCCTCTTCCAGCTTCTTCCCTGCTTGTTTCTCCTCCTCGCCCCCACCTCGTTCCCAGCTGGCCGAGTCTAACACAATGTAGTCTCTTTCATGGACTGATCGTCACATGGGCGCTGTAATCATGGAAACAAACACATACGTGTAGTATCTTGACTTACACTAAGAATACATGTATCAATTAATATAACATATAAGAATAAAATATACCCCATCACTCCTCATATTCCACATTCTCTCCAGTCTAGTCTGAAGGTCTTTTGTCTTACATGGGCGTCACATATCCTGCCTTCCTCTCTTATGCTATGTCATGATAGTTGACTTTCTAAGTCTGTTGTCCGTCATCATTCAGACTTCCAACTGGCTGACATTGATATTACATGACCACGTGGAGCAGGTTATGTGCTGAAAACTCCCACCATGTTATATGTGCATGATGTCTGGAATATTGTCTTTCCAGTGAGCACATGGTGAGCTATTAAAACTCTGCGCATATGGGCATGATTTCCCACAATCCAAGCACATGTTTCGGGTTGACCATGAAACAATATAAATACATTTCATTATAGCAAATGTCATTGTTCACATCTTATTTTATACACATGGAAACATACACTGAAAAACATGTGACACAAACATACAAGAAATAGGAATAGTTTAGCAGTTCCCTAACTTGAGATACTGAATACTCACAAAGAACTATTTCAAGCAGAATGTGCAGACAAATTAGGTAAAGGTAGTATAGACTAAGCTTAACTCCCTAACCTAAGTATACAAGATTATTTAATATTCACCTGGGAACTTTCCATCTTTCGCCAAACCAGAATGCGACCGTAAAATGCCTTTACGTCGACCTGTGTTTGTTTGCCGGCAGGCTGCGATTAATGACGGGAATTCCACAGGCTCGAAGTATAAGTATCAATCTATTGTCCAAATTAATCTCCTCCCTTTCCTCGGTTCTACCCAACCCTCAAGACGATTACTTAAGCCACGCCTCTGAAGTACCTATCAGATCAAATTAGCTAACAAGTGGCCTGTCAGTCAATTCTGGACTGACATCCCTAGAGCAAACATTCTTAAGTGACCCAATCTAGTTTACAACGAATCTAACTAGCCGGTGTGAAAACGGTCCGTGAAGCCATTGTGTTTACTACTTGACCCAGATCAAACATTCCTATTTGCCAAACACCTGTTCTCTTGAGAATTACACTGACGTGTTACTAAAACCTCTCGTCGCCACAATATCTAGAGTCCACTCAATTCCCCTGATCTAGTCTTTCAAAGCCGTCTGTGTTAGGTAACCTTTACGACCTACGGTCCAGCTCAGGTGTGATGCTAAGTTCCCCGTTCGCTGGCCTCTACAGTGTGGTCAGGGGATAACATTCTGACACTGGCATGAGAATCAAACATAACATCCCTAGTCTGAACCAGCGGGCTGTATTACGTAGTGTTATGTAATTTTAAACAAAGCGCAGTGGCTTTGTCTCGGAGAAGGACTGGAAACATTTAAATCAATTTTGGTTTAAAGTAATATTAGAGTAAAGGGCAGAGTAAATATAATCCTCTCTCTTTAAAACCCGAAGAACTTATTACAAGTACTAACTTCTGGAACCACTGAGGTCGTCTCGTGAAAGGCTCTCCGTTAAGTTGGTCGTAGCCCGCTTAAGACCAATTTTTCGACACTCAGTGATTCCCAAGAATGTTAGTACAACCTGTCATCTCCAGTATGGTTCCAGTATTCCTTGTGGAATCGTGATGTCCTGCATCGATGTACAGTCACCAATTGTCCCTCATTCCAGACTAAGTCCTTAGTCCTAGAATCATGCGGGTATTCCGAGCAGCCGCTCATTAATATCCATTTATTTGGAGGTTTCTTCTCCCGCAGGATAAGAAATGATCTCCGTTTCAACAATGAGATTCCTCGACGCCGTTGATTGACAATCGCTGTCCATTTCCTTACTTCGCCACGCCCTAGTAGTATAGGGAGGGCCTGAAGTGCTCTCCGAAAAGGATGAGTTGTATTCAGGTAGGATTCTCTTTTCCTACATCTACCGATCCTGGAAAAATCTGTCACTAATCTCCTCTCAAATTGAGGGATATAGTCACTCATCATGACAGCATGCCGTGAGTGCAACTGACCACTGACGATTTCTTGAAGGAGTGTCCACTTGTTTCCTCCTCGGTGCATCCTTTCCCTTTTACAAATTGTCCGGGTGGAATTCTCTTTCATTAAGATCAGTCCAGAATCAGAGCACGAAATCAAGTCAGGGGGTACAGTCAAATCATTAGGAAACTCAGGGTTTCCTGCAGACAGTAAAGTGGCATTTCTTCGCAATGAAGTTTCCACTATCAGCTGAGATACCCCTGTCACTTCCTTCGAAGCGAAGAGTAATACAAGACCAGAATGTTGGGGTTCCCTACTATTTATGGCTTGTTCCGCTTCAGGGTCCTTCATCAGAAGTATCCCTGTCGCCCCAGCTGTACAGGATAGAGACAATTTGTCTCCCTGCACACAAGAAGTACCTTCTTCTTCATCAATGGCAAACATTTATGTCTGTCCAGTATCAGAGTGCACAGGACTTGCAGCAATGTCCTGTTTACTCACTGTCTCTAAGGTCGTCCAGAACTTAAGAGAACTATCCTCCTTATCTGTTATCTCATCCCTGGTCTGGCTTTTACATACCAAGTCTAGTGGAGGCAAATAAGGGGATTTGTTGCTACCATCACAGTCAACTACTTTGGGCGAAAAGTCAGAACTAACTATTTCTATTTTGTATGCAATCACATCAAGGGAAATAGGGAAAACAGGTTTAGTGTTATTCCCTACATTAGTCTGCTTTACTTCCTCTTCTTGTTGGAAGGGACCAAAGGATCTTTTGGAGTTGGGAAAGGCTTTGCCCTCGTCTTCATTAATGGCTGATGTTCCAGTCGAACCACTGTGTCGACGGTTAGTACAGTTATCACGCTTGTGATTACTGCGGGGTGTGCTCTCATATATCTCATCTGAGATAATGGGAGTAAGGGGTTCCAGCAATGTAGATCCGGTCCCTTTTGAAGATTTCTGCTTCTTACTCCATCTTTTCCTTTTAGGCTTAAGAATGGAAGTAAATGGGGCCAGCAATGTAGATCCGGTCATCCCTACAGAAGAGTTCTTCTTAATGTCAGCTCTGTCCCTATTAGGAATAAGAGGGGTGAGGCAAGGTCTTGGGTGGTCTATTACTTCATCCCTTGATGAAGTACCGTTTGGCAAAATAGTACACACCTCTCCATTGAGAGAGTGAGTCCCAGACCTTTCTACCAGAGTGTCAGTATGGAAGTTGTCAGTTCCCTCAACTACCCTAATAGTGTTCTCACCGTTCCCTGTGTCTAACTGCAGTTCTCTCTTCGTCTGCCTAAGTGGCCGATAGTTACGCAGCTTTTCTTGAAAACGCCTCATTCTTTCAACAGCTGCCTCCTCTTCGAGTTGCAACTGTCTAGCATCTTCTTCTTCTTCAAGTTGCCGCATTCTCTCTTCTTCTTGCCTCTCCGCTGCATGACGGGCAAGCATCGAGTCATATTCTTCTTTCTCCAACTTTCGCTTTTTCTCTGCAGCATTACGGGCACTCATGTAATCGAAAGTATCCATATGGCCTTTAACAAATGATTCTAACTGTGCTCCCACTCTGCCCTCAGCTATCCCGCACTTCCTTACATCTTTTAGGAACTCGGTGCGTAAGTCCATTATATCTTATTAGATCTATCTAAAGATAAATATAATACTACCCCGATTCCGGAATAAAAGAATATATCAGAGCAAGGTATACTGGGCAAGAGATTAGCCTATGACAGCCGCACAAAGATGTCAATGAATCAAAGTTGCCTACCAGACTGACAGATTATAGAATAGTATAGCAGCACAAAGATTACACTGGTAAATGATGTGATGTGATCTTACATTCAGTCACTAAGCATACTATCAATGATATGATGTCAACATATAATGCTCTACAATCTATATCAAATGATGGAACATGCAAACAGATATAATAATCATCAACATTAAAATTTACTAAATGAACAATAATCAATGGTTATGAAGTGATCAATGATAAGACATGATACTATCCATTTATTTATTTTAGTAAAAAGTTATTTATTACCATGTACTCTCTCCCCATGTATAAATTACTAATTTTAATTTAGACTATACTGGCAGAAGAGTTAAAGTTAAATTAAAAAAAATTACTTTCATTAGTCTAGGAGTAATTAGCCCAGTCCAAATCTCGGCGAGCTCGCCAGTGTGACGTGACGCGTGGGGTTTAATGTTTTATAATGTTGAGTAGGGATGTTCCTCTCAACACATTCCCTCCACCAGATAAACCGAACTAAAATCTGAGCTATGTTGCTCTCAGACAAAGTCCTGGATATCCAAGAAAACAGCCATATTGGCTCGTTAAGTACATTAACATTAGCTGAACTTGGTACCCACAAGAGAAGAAAAGGAATTTTAGATGTCTATAGCATTATACTTAATGAATTATTAGACAGGGCAAATGATTCCTCCGTCATCTACCTTCTCCCGGTGTTATTATGAATAATTAAAGAATTATTATATTATTAATTGAGCCCCCACCAAATGTATTCTATCTATGTTTAGTTAAACAGGTAAGACTGAATACACTTGGAATTTAACAAACGATGTAGTATAAAACTTGACATACAGCTTTATTTTCTAACAATCAGTTAATTGACATACCCAGTTTGTTGTGTTTACACAAACAGTGACTAGCTAAAGTTATGATAGTAATGGGTTGTTTCAGCGCGAGAACAGCACCTGGGATTAGAGTGGTGTGATGAAGGTGATAAAGTATGTTAACAATTTATGAACATAACTTGCGTTCATAGAACCTCTGACAGCCGTGAGCACAAGTCAAGCTCTTCCTCCTCCTTTTTTCCAGCTTCTTCCCTGCTTGTTTCTCCTCCTCGCCCCCACCTCGTTCCCAGCTGGCCGAGTCTAACACAATGTAGTCTCTTTCATGGACTGATCGTCACATGGGCGCTGTAATCATGGAAACAAAACACATACGTGTAGTATCTTGACTTACACTAAGAATACATGTATCAATTAATATAACATATAATAATAAAATATATCCCATCACTCCTCCTCATATTCCACATTCTCTCCAGTCTAGTCTGAAGGTCTTTTGTCTTACATGGGCGTCACATATCCTGCCTTCCTCTCTTATGCTATGTCATGATAGTTGACTTTCTAAGTCTGTTGTCCGTCATCATTCAGACTTCCAACTGGCTGACATTGATATTACATGACCACGTGGAGCAGGTTATGTGCTGAAAAACTCCCATATGTGCATGCTGTTGAATATTATCTTTCAGTGATAAATCTGGAATATCATGTCCCCTGGGGTTATAAATCCCCACATGGTGAACTATTAAAACTGAGCACATGGTGGGCATGATTTCGTACAGCATCCAAGCACATATTTTGGGCATGAACTCATATGAAAAACAATATAATTACATTTCATTATAGCAAATGTCATTGTTCACATCTTATTTTATACACATGAAAACATACACTGAAAAACATGTGACACAAACATACAAGAAATAGGAATAGTTTAGCAGTTCCCTAACTTGAGATACTGAATACTCACAAAGAACTATTTCAAGCAGAATGTGCAGACAAATTAGGAAAAGGTAGTATAGACTAAGCTTAACTCCCTAAACTAAGTATACAAGATTAAAATTAATATTCACCTGGGAACTTTCCATCAATCGCCAAACCAGAATGCGACCGTAAAAAATTACCTTTACGTCGACCTGTGTTTGTTGCCGGCAGGCTGCGATTAATGACGGGAATTCCACAGGCTCGAAGTATAAGTATCAATCAATCTATTGTCCAAATTAAACTCCTCCCTTTCCTCGGTTCTACCCAACCCTCAAGACGATGACTTAAGCCACGCCTCTGAAGTACCTATCAGATCAAATTAGCTAACAAGTGGCCTGTCAGTCAATTCTGGACTGACATCCCTAGAGCAAACATTCTTAAGTGACCCAATCTAGCTTACAACGAATCTAACTAGCCGGTGTGAAAACGGTCCGTGAAGCCATTGTGTTTACTACTTGACCCAGATCAAACATTCCTAATTGCCAAACACCTGTTCTCTTGAGAATTACACTGACGTGTTACTTAAACCTCTCGTCGCCACAATGTCTAGAGTCCACTCAATTCCTATGATCTAGTCTTTTAAAGCCGTCTGTGTTAGGTAACCTTTACGACCTACGGTCCAGCTCAGGTGTGATGCTAAGTTCCCCGTTCGCTGGCCTCTACAGTGTGGTCAGGAGATAACATTCTGACACTGGCATGAGAATCAAACATAACATCCCTAGTCTGAACCAGCGGGCTGTATTACGTAGTGTTATGTAATTTTAAACAAAGCGCAGTGGCTTTGTCTCGGAGAAGGACTGGAAACATTTAAATCAATTTTGGTTTAAAGTAATATTAGGGTAAAGGGCAGAGTAAATATAATCCTCTCTCTTTAAAACCAGAAGAACTTATTACAAGTACTAACTTCTGGAACCACTGAGGTCGTCTCGTGAGAATGCCTCATGTGGGAGACACAGGTTGGAATCATCTTTAAGGTGATGACTCCCCCCCCCCCCCCCCTTTTTTTTCCCTTTTTTTACAACAACAGCAGACGATGATCTTGGCTATTGATATCCTTGACGATGATCTTGGCTATTGATATCCTTGACGATGATCTTGGCTATTGATATCCTTGACGATGATCTTGGCTATTGCTTACATTGACGATGATCTTGGCCATTGATGTCCTTGACGATGATCTTAGCTATTGATGTCTTTGACGATGATCTTGGCTATAGATGTCCTTGACGATGATCTTGGCTATTTCTTCCCTTGACGATGATCTTGGCTATTGCTTCCCTTGACGATGATCTTGGCTATTGATGTCCTTGACGATGATCTTGGCTTTTTCTTCCCTTGACGATGATTTTGGCTTGTTCTTCCCTTGACGATGATCTTGGCTATTTCTTCCCTTGACGATGAGCTTGGCTATTTCTTCCCTTGACGATGATCTTGGCTATTGCTTCCCTTGACGATTATTTTCTAGGCTATATACAATCATCTACAGTTATATTCAAATATACTATGTGAATATTGAAATTCCCTTCAAATAAAGCAAGAGCACTCATCGATAATATGCTGCGCTGTTGCTACTATGACTGAAAATTCACTAAAATCAGTAATTATATTTCTTTCCACAAACAGGTGAGAGAGGCAAGTGGATATGGAAAGATAACGTTTAAAACTTAACGATCGCGTTGTCTGCTAGGGATTAAATAACGTATTTTTATGTCTGCGAGTTATATCCCTCTTCCTGAAACAAGGGAGGGCAATTTCTGTGTGGCTATCAATTTTCATGTTTGCCTCCCTTGTTGATCTGCCTCGTGAACGATATACATTCATGTCTCCCTGTTCGCCCAGTTATGCCCTTGGGAGCCGAGATAAAGCAAATGACAAGACATTTTGATATGACTCTTTCGCTTTGTGATTAGTGAATACATTTAACAGTCTGACGTTTCTCGAGTGCTAGAGTTTGACTTTTGCCGTGTACGGTTATCTGATATCGTGGTTACTTGACAGAAGTTAAGTATGTTAGGTTATGACATTAGACGTCATTGCACAATAGGCATCCACACGCCTGCTCAATCCACAAATGCAGTAGCCACTGAAAGTATTCGAGCTAGAAGATTTCGGATACACTTGACTACCAACGCCACACGACAGGGACTCTAAAACGAAGATCTCTTCTAGGTTACATACTTGCTAGATTAGTTTTTCTGCCTCGGCCATTCATGAGGAGCCTCTTTTGAGATCAATCCCTTTTTAATCACCGATAACGTTGTAGAGTGTGTATGTGATGTCTGCTGATGTCCTCATGTACGCTTTCAGCTGTGCCACTTTATGTTCAATGACCATCATCAGTAAACCAAGAACATACCACATGGAGTGACAGAAGGTGTCTTTTGTGGAGCAGAATAAGAGTCCCAAGATCTTATTTAGTACCTGGTCCTGTCTTGTCAGCTTGGTTCTGCTGACAGTGAGCAGACTCATCCCGTAGTCTATACCACTTAGTACAAGTCTCCGACGGAAAGTAAGGTTTTGTTTAGTTTCGGCGTATGCCATCGCCTTCTGTGCCTCACATGTCTGTCTAATGTTTCTGTTTGGTATTTCTTATCTGAGCCTCTTGTCGCAGTACAGATACATCCCATACGAATACCAACACATATCTCAGGTGAAAACAACATAAACTAGAAAATAATGCCAAGACACATTTGTGTATTGACAAGATGTTAGTCTCACTGATTATGTGGCAGACTAATGATTTCCAATATATTACTTGATTCCATGATTGTTTATACAAATATACTTCTAGCCTTATATTCCCAATACGCCTACAGGCGTGGAAAAGGGACCAATAATTTTGTTTTTTTACTTGATTCTCCAGACCAGCCCGGACTGGGTCTGAAATACTCTTTCTTGGCCACTTCACTCAGAGACTTCCGGTAAACCTCAGACTCCAGACAACACACTCCAGCTTCAGATATCGACGCGGCGTCTGGCCCAGTCTGTCCCACAGGACACAGGCGAGTTGTCAAGTGTGGATATTATATAAGTCTATTAGACCGCACGCGCCGCCCGGAATTTACTGTAGCGGACATAAACTGGATCGCCCTCCCTTGGGTGCTTCCATGGTACTTTTCCTCGGCGCGTCCTGGAAGATGACTGACAGGTTCAGTGGCCGAGGTTGAGAATAAAAACATTGGGAACTGCTTGGCCGGTCTTGGCTCAACACTTGGGGTAACACAGCCTAAATGCTGCTGGAACAGATATCTTTTTATGCCGCACGCTTAAAAACATAGAAGGGGGTGGCACACTATGTTGTGGTTTACAGCTAAGCTGTGGTATCTGTGTCTACCAGCACAACAATTCTTGCAAACCTTTAATTAGTCATTCTAACGGCATGCTTGCTAAGAAGTAACGGCTCTGTTTGTTTTACTCACCCCACCCACCCTCGCCCCCAACAAAATAAGGCCCTCTGAACCCACACAGGAATGCACGTGCATAATTCTGGCTGAATATTGACTGGGGCACTTTTCTCCACCACACTTCATCTTCCCTACCAGCTCTCTCTCTCTCTCTCTCTCTCTCTCTCTCTCTCTCTCTCTCTCTCTCTCTCTCTCTCTATCTCGATCTTTTTTTTCTCTGCCTTTACTCCCACTAATACAGAAAGAACCAATTTCCCAACTTCACTTACTCAAATCAAGTTTGTCAGAAACGTCACATTGAAAACTACTTCCATTACAGATATCACCTGACCAAAAGCTCTCCAGGGAGCATCCACGCTAGAGCGCGGGCTCCCAGAAATCCGATTAGTTTGTTTACAATCTTTTCCAATCAGTTTTACCCGCGGCGCTGCTATTCAACACGTGTGAGTCACGTGCTTGTTGGTGTGTGGTACTAGTTTCAGTTCCGGGTCAAATGTCAGGAGATGGTTGTTGGTTTAGAAAATTGTCGACTATGAATAACTTTTATAGTTACAGCCGTGGACTTTCTTCTACATAAAGTACCTATAGTTTTGAATACAGTAAAGAATCTCATTCATTGGATATTACTGTTTGCCTAAGTGCTTCTGTCTCCTCCCAGAGACTAAACAAAGTTTTACAGATAAGACATATTTCTATGCAGACTGTTGGTTTCTCTTATCTCATGTCGACGCATTCCGATTCCAAAGGAAAGTCGCCTAATTAATTGACGTTTGTGACATGGAGGGTTGGTTCAACAGTGGGTCCATCCTCCCCCCCCCCCCCCCCCCCCCCCCCCCCCCCCCCCCCCCCCCGCACCTACATGGAGTATCTATTGTAAAAACTGTTATTGAGATTATTCAAAATGTGAAAGTTTTGGTGTAAGAATGTCAAATTCCGATGTTTCGTTAAGGATATTATTAATTGTATCTAAAACAATCATTTTGAATTTAAGAATGTTCACATGTTGGTGAAAATATTGTTGTATATAATGAGAATAGTGGCATTATTATAAAAGCTGTTTGTTTCTGGTTTTGAGAATATTGACAATGTTTTTGAGAATGTTTGTGACCTCGAGCTGATCTGATTTGTTTTTCCTTTGAGAAGAAAAAAAAAAATGCTGGGTGTCTAGGGACAAGGAAAACATTTGCCCGGATGTAACCTTCCTAATGATCCCACATCTACGATTTCATGTCCTGGGATAATCTGCCAGTGATGTCCCTATTTCATGGCCGGAGACGATGTTTGTGATTTCCCTAAACTGCAGTTATAGTTTTGTTATGGCGGGTTTTCGTTCTGACTGATGGCCCAAGCGGATCGATTCAGTTGTTGTGTTATCTAAGTGCAGTCTGGAGTTGTATCTTCTGATCTAGACAGGGATAAATTGTAAAGATGTGTTTTTGCACCCGTCTGTGTGTTTATGTTTATAGGTGTGGGTTTTATAATTCAGTGATTTAATACCCAAATGACATTGACGAAGAGTTATAAGACGTCAGTGATCTAGAGAAGCAAAGCTATAGGTATGATATCGATTAGTCAAACAAAGGTGGAGTGTGGGAGTTGCGAAAGTAAATTGTCAGCAAAGTCTAAATTGAAACCGAAAATGGGTCTGTTCGGGCAGACATTTGTGAAATGAGGGTATCGCCCCTGCCTGCAGGGTGGTATTCCCTTGGCAAAAAGGTACCGGTTCTGGGTTTGTCTTGTGTTGGTTTCTACAGCCGTACCGAGAGCTGACAGTTAAGAGCTTTGGCAAACTACTAAACGTAGTATATTAACAAAAAAAAAAAAAAAACAAAAAAAAACACAATAGAAACGAACTCACCCCAAAATGTTTTTAAAAAAAACCCAACTGGTTCTCACCTTAAAGTGTCTCTTACATTATTGTTGAGAAACATGCATAAACAGGAGTATCGATACTGCACACCGATACACAGTGCCAGACAGAACCAAAATGCTGCATGTTGAATAAGTGTATCTTGGAGATATGATAATAGACATACGAAAGTGATTTGATGCAAATTTCCTTGATGACGGGGTGCAAGAGAATTACTATTTATTAATGAGTTTAACAGCAGCATTAATCTGAGGGGCTAAAGGAGTATACGAATGCACAAAAACACGATGTGTTGAGAGAGGTCACGAAAGCCTTTTTACGAGAGAGTAAGTGCATGAGTTGTGAAAAGAGTTAATGAAGATGATTTGAGTACAAGCGAGTGATGAAACGAGAGCGTACATGACAGTCATGTAGCAACAGAGTATGTGATGCGAGGGAAAGTCAAGGCAGTTGCCTAAATCCAAATGCATGCATACGTTTTTATTAAACAAGCAGTGGATACAAAACTGTTTCCTGTCTGATTTCTCGAGCGAGTCTCCCTGGCTTGCAACACATCTAATCCACCAATTTACATCATTGTTTTCTGTCCTATTTCTCGAACTAGTCTCCTGTCTTGCAACACGTGCAGTCCACCAATCTACAAGACTACGGCTGCACGCCAGAAGCTTCTGGCTGTGACCAGCAACAAAGCTTCCACCACCGTCATCACCTCATTGTCATTTGCACATCTCTGACCGACATCACTTCATTGTCATTTGCACATCTCTAACCGACATCACCTCATTGTCATTTGCACATCTCTCACCCCGCACACGTTCTGCGACAGGTTTAACAAATGGGTACTGAATCTGATTTCTCCAGATGACAATCTGGGCTCCAGTTCTATCTTACTGTATAGAAACTTAACGAAATCAAAGGTCCTCTTTCTACGCCCTTGGGCTATTAGGTATATAGTGCTACACCTAAATTTTTAGATCAATCAACACTCGGTGGGTGATGTAGTCAGCATCCCGCCGGCTGCCTTTATTTCCCGGGACTGGAACCGGTACCTACTCAAGTCTCGGTCGATCTGGGAGAATAGATATATGGTGCTACACCGATATTTTTAGATCAATCCAGACTCGGTAGGTGACGTGGTCAAATCAAGCCGACCACATTTACTTTCCATGACTTGACATGGTACCCACTTAACGATGGCTCGATCTGGGAAGCCAAGAGGAGAATCTTGCTAAATGACAAATGGGTTTACATGACCAGTGCCACTCAGTGGAGTTTCAGGGCTCCGAGAGAAAAAGATTCCTGTAGTATCCATTTGAAAATGTAGGAAATGATCTTGCTTGTCACATTATGTCCGAGGCATCTGTAACGTAAATACATATAGGCCGTCACCTGTTCTCTTGATATTGCTAGACAATTAGCGTGCTGAAAAAGTCATCTCTTCATTAAGTGTTTACTAAAGTTCAAGAAAACGGCCCTAATTCTGCAAATTTCTATGTCCGTGATATACACGCAAGCACAGGTCATAAAAGTGAGGCAAATCAAATATGTGGATGAGGACGATTGTTAGTGTATGTCTAGTAACAGAGCATTATGACTCTTTGGATTGTCAAGAAGCGTCAACTATCTGTCCAACCTTCTCTTCGGGACATCATAAGGTCCATCGGTATTCCAGCAAGATATGCTAGGAATGCTATCTGCGATGAAAATGCCGATATAACAAATTGTTTCCCCCGACTCTTAACTATAAAGGCCAGTAAATGGTAAAAGAAACTGGGTGTGTCAATCCGCTGGCTGAAAGACCCACAGCGCTCGCTGCTTTACTGAAGTGAAAGCTTGACTCAAGTCAATAGTAAGGACCAGACATTTTGGCACCACTTGGTGAGTAAATGAAAGAATACTTAGAATCGTGTACAAGCTTAGTCTACACGGTATATTGACGACATCATGAATGTGTTAACCATTTGTCATCTGCAGAGACTCATTTCTTCTCAAAATCTAAGCTGTTGACTCAACAAATCCCCACAAAGGTCGGATGTCTTTGGCCGAGAGATGCAAATATCGCAGTCATGCTGTACAGGCGCACAACGCAATTACATCTTCTGATCAACGCAGAAGAAATAGTGGCAATATTTTCACGAGATGGTACGACCTAATGTCGAACCGGTAGCTACGTACGCAAATCACGTGTACTGACAATTTGAGTTGAAATCAGAATTCTGGAGATAAATTCGCCTGAGCCCAACTTGTGTATTCTAGGTCAGAATGA
>CAJHNH020004219.1:0-5000 GCA_905116865.2 Candidula unifasciata | reverse complement strand
GAAGAAATGCTATAGATATTATGTGAATGAGTCAAACGAGTGTGGGTGATTACTGCAAGAGACAAGATAATGCTATCCAATCCAAACGTCTCCGTTTACTCTGTAAATTGAGCCCATCTTACAAATCCCACCAGAGCTTGCAAATGGTGGTCCTCCAATTTCCGGTTGCCCATAACGCGGATCTTGGAGACAGGGAATCATCAAATGATTATTGAAAGCCAAACTGGACAGCTTTTAATGGGGTTGGGGGGGGGGGGCGGCAGGAAAGTGGATAGTGAGGTGAGAAAAGGGGGGGGGGGGAGAGGGGATAAATTGTGCAACACTGCTATCAAATTTTTCAGGTCTAAGCATGTTTAGAGAACACATTTTTGCTTTCTACTTCTAATGCATGTCATTTATATCCCCTGTACATCCGTCCGGTTTCTTCTAGATTCTCTTCAATAAAGTATGTAATAATGGCCTTCTTATAACTTGATGCTTTTCGTCTGTGTTACTGCTCATTTATGTGTCTGTATGCGCGTGTGTGTGCGCGCGTGCGTGTGTATGTTGTTTGGTTCCTTGGCGTGTATACCAGAACTACAGATGAAGGAATGTCAGAATTACAGATGCGTATATACTAGAAGTACAGCTAGAGAAATATTGGAACTACATATGCGTGTATACTAGAACTACAGCTTGAGGAATATCGGAACTACAAATGTGTGTATACTAGAACTACAGCTAGAGGAATATCAGAACTACAGATGTGTGAATACAGAAACTACAGCTAGAGGAATATCGGAACTACAAATACGTGTATACTAGAACTACAGCTAGAGGAATATCAGAACTACAGTTGCGTGTTTACCAGAACTACACCTACAGGAACATCAGGAACTACAGATGCGTGTATACGAAAACTACAGCAAGAGGACTATTAGAACTACAAATGCGTGCATACTGGAACTACAACTAGAGGAATATGAGAACTACACATGCGTGTTTACTAAAAATACAGAAAGAGGAATATCGGAATTACAGATGCGTGTATACCAGAACTACAGATAGAGGAATATCGGAACTACAAATACCTGTATACAAGAAATACAGCTAGATAATACCAGAACAACAGATGCGTATATACTAGAACTACAGCTAGAGGAATATCAGAACAACAGATGCGTATATACTAGAACTACAGCTAGAGGAAAATGAGAACTACACATGCGTGTTTACCAGAACTACAGCTAGAGAATATCGGAACTATGGATGCATGTTTGCCAGAACTGAAGATTAAGGAATATCGGAACTACAGATGCGTCGAGACCAGAACTGAAGATAGAGGAATATTGAAACTTCAGATGCGTGTATGCTAGAACTACAGGTAGAGGAACATTAGAACTAGAGATACGTGTTTACCAGAACTACAGCTAGAGGAACATTAGAACTACAGATGCGTGCATACCAGTACCACAGATAGCGGAAAATGAGAACTACATATGCGTGTTTACCAGAACTACAGCTAGAGGAATATCGAAACTACAGATGAGTGTATAGCAGAACTGAAAATAGAGAAATATCGGAACTACAGATGCGTGTAGACCAGAACTGAAAATAGAGGGATTTTGAAACTACAGATGCGTGTATACTAGAACTACAGGTAGAGGAACATTAGAACTACAAATGCGTGTATACCAGAACTACAGATAGAGGAATATCGGAACTACAGATGCGTGTATACTAGAACTACAGGTAGAGGAACATCAGAACTACAGATACGTATATACTAAAATTACAGCTATAGGAATATCAGAACTACAGATGCGTGTATACTAGAACTACAGATAGAGGAATATCGGAGCTACAGATGCGAACTAAAGATGTGGGGCTACCAGTGGTTGTAGGTATACAAGAAATAGAGATCCATGTGTCGGTTTCGGGGTCTTGTTTTAGGGAGGCGGGAATAATAGAGCTACCTTCCTCACAAGCGGACTAATTAGGGTTGATTTATTCTTTCGCATGTGAGACTAGGAATCAACAGTCTGTATACAGGTAAGCTAGATCTGTCAATTAGATGTTCCCCATAATTCAACTAGAACTTTCCGCCAGAGTTTACAGCTGCTAGAACTACATATATGCTAACACATAGACTAAGAGCAATGAATATAGAAATTGAGAATTATTTACAAGTGTTTGCAGAGGGAACCAGTATGTTTTTGGCTGAAGCATTATCCGCATACAAAAATACACAAGGCTAAATGTTAATCACCAGACAACCAACCAAATTGATTATATATGTATAAATACACATTTTACAACACCCCTGTATGATGACAGAGCTTTTAGAGGGGCTGATGTATTTACTGACCATTGATTGTTGGTAAGTAAAATAAAACTGAAACTTGAAGTCATAAAACAACTTACAGCTGTAGAAGCAAGTACAATGTATTTTACCTCTAGGATCTCTTAATCATTGAGTAGGAGGGTGCTCTAGAGCCTTCCTACCCCCCTACCCCCCCCCCCCCCCCCCCCCCCCCCCCCCCCCCGTTTGTTCTGAGTACTCAAAGTGCGTGAGAACCGAGGTTCTAAGGCCAAAGTTCCCGGGGCATTAATTCATGGAAAATTGTCTTTGTCAACGAAGATAGGCATATGACACTAAAGAAGGACATCTCCTTCTCGACGCTGACAGGCCGTACAGGCTGTTCGTCCGCTTTTGTACTTTGGTCTTTCTTCAGTTCTGCAAGCAGGCATATCTATTTTATATTCTGGATTATTTGTATGCAGAGTGTTTGTTCCTAGTCTCTCAATCTGATGTATTCCGGCTTCTTAAGAAGCAATCAAAATTATTTATCTCTCAAGACATGTTTGTTAGAGGGCAGTAGGTCTATTTCACATACGCCCCCACCATCCACACCCTCCCCACACCCCACCCCTCCCCCTTCACAGTCCTACTTACCGAGTTAGCAAATAAAAGAAGCACATGGATGTGTCCCCGAAACGAACGAACGAACGAACGAACTTTATTTTCAAAGGGTTACAAATTAGGCACGCAGGCCTGTCTTACATTCGGCCCTTCCAAACTTCCATCTTTCACACAGCAGTTGTATTTCATCAATGAAGCATGTTATATTCATGTAATGATATGCATATTATGGATATGAAGTCAAAAACAAAAGCATGGGTGGTAAAATATGTGCGCACGCTCACGCGCGAACCCACACACCCACATACACACACAAGCCCAATCACTCACTTACACACAAACACATAGGCACCCAGTACACACATACATCCACATACACACGAACATGCACACACATACATACATACTTACATATATACATACACACATACATACATACGTACGTACATACATACATACAAACTCACATACATACAAACTCACATACATACATACATACAAAAATACATACATACATACATCTACGCTGCTCTGTTTAAAAAAAAAACCCATCAAAAGTGAAACAAAATTACCATTCGGTAGCTAAAGGGATATAACCGAGTATATTCCATTATGTCGGATAGTGCGGCAACGATGATGGCGCTGAATAACGACACGCATCAAGGATAACGTATCGCCGAGGGCATCTCTGTACAGCAGTTTACCTCAATGGTCACTACCGCTTCCGATGTCACTGGGGCGGTTCTCAGATAGGCAAGGCGTCAAAAAGGAGAACCGTCAAAAAGGAGAACCGTCAGAAAGGAGAACCGTAAGAAAGGAGTACCGTCAGAAAGGAGAACCGTCAGAAAGGAGAACTGTCAGAAAGGAAAACCGGCAAATAGAAGAACCGTCAGAAAGGAGAACTGTCAGAAAGGAGAACCGTTAAAAAGGAGGACTGAAAGAAGAGGTGGTGAACAGTGTAAATAAAACTAAACCCAAACCTGCGCCTGAAAATTATGAATGGAGCAGCAGCTGGCGCTAGAATTAGGTCCGCTTATAGGACTGACAGTACAGTTTGTCAGTTTTTATTTCAACCAGTGAATGAGTTTAGAGAAAAGTGGTCTCTGCAAGAATGGAAGAATTGAAAACATTATCTGTTGGAACCAGAAGATGATGAGACATGAACTGCAGTTTGAGATTGCGACTTACACAAATGACCTGTATTGCTAAACAATGAAACTTGAAAGAGATTAAATAGAAATTAGATTTCTAACTATTGGTCTAACAACTGAGAAGAATGACGCTACGGAAAGTCGCCCCGGGATCTGGCCGACGCTCAACACGCAAGGGAAAGGCAAGACTGATGTACAATCAGACAGTTACTGGTACCATTGAAATAGGAACTCTTCGAGTGGTACTGAAGATGGGGACGGAGCGCTATTGGGAGGGTCCCGACTGCTATGATGTCGATAATTAATTTAACAATCTGACAACGCTGGGACACATAAACGAGCATTTGACGTGTGTAAAATGACTTCGTCATGGTAAGCAAAAAGGCAAACATGGCGCTTGAAAATATGCACACACAAAAACGGCCCATCTACAGATTGCAAAGGGTACTCAGGCTATCATCATCATCATCATTATCGTTATCATCATGATCATGATCATCATCATCATGTGCCTTGTCGACTAGCGTCGGCGATCATGCCTCAACACAATCTGAGATCTCCTGCAGCATGTATCAGTTCGTGTGCAACAAGACTGTCAAGAATCCTATCTCGTTGTCTTCCTATATCCCTCCTTCCACGTAGGCTATTCCCGGGAGAAGTAAGAATGCACCGTGTGCTTTGCAAATTTGAGAGGTCAAATGCAAGTAGAATTAATTAGTATGTATTCCTTTGAGCGAGGGACCTTTTTATCGCAACCCCAAACAAATTCTAGTGACACACACCAGAGATGTTTAGAAGATCTTAGGGGGAAATAATCATTGTTTGTAAGCACAATCAAATCAACACTTCTGTTTTCCAAGGAAATGTTTATTTCTTTGGCAGCATATGTTAGAGCTGAAATGTGTAACCTGGTTACTGACAACACAGATTTTGAAATATTACAAGAG
>CAJHNH020004218.1:0-44432 GCA_905116865.2 Candidula unifasciata | reverse complement strand
GCCAAGATATGTGAAATGTTATACATTTTCAAGAGTTTTGTTATTTATGGTCACTGGTTGTTGGTTTGGACTGCTTGTCATGATCTTAGTTTTCTTTGTATTTATTCTCAGTCCCACCATTTCTGCTGTGCTGTGAAGTCTGTTACTTTTCTTGTATATGTTCATGTTTATATGATAGGAGTGCTATATCATCTGCAAAATCAAGGTCCTCAAGCATGGTGAATGGAGTCCGCCGTATGCCTCTCAATGTCCTGTCTACTGTGTTCTTTATTAGTATCCAGTCAATCACAAGGTTGAAGAGGAGAGATGACATAACACATCCATGTCTTAGTGTCTTTACTGGGAAAGATGTATTGTCATTTTTTATACTGCAGGAAATGTCTTTATAGAAGAGAGCAGTCATGTTGACTATTTTTTCTGGAATTCCATAAAGACGTAAAATTTTCCATAGACCGTCTCTATGGACGCTGTCAAAAGCTTTCTCATAGTCCACAAAATTAATATATATATATACTTCTCTGTCATTCATTGCATTGTTCTAAAATGTTACGTGTGGCGAAGATGTGCTCAGTTGTTCCTCTGCCCTTTCTGAATCCTGCTTGTTCCACTCGTAAGCATTTATCAACTCCTTTTTCAAGCCGCATTATGATGATTTTACAAAATATTGTGCTTGGTACTGAGAGTAATTCCCCTCCAATTATTGCAGTCTGTTAAGTCTCATTTTTTGGGGAGTTGGACTATTGTTCCTTCAGTCCAGTCATCAGGCAACACTTCTTCTTCTCAAATATCCTTGAACAATGGTTCTAGAATTCTAGCAGTTGTGTTGGGATCTATTTTGAGAAGTTCTGCTGGCAGTTCGTCTTTGCCTGGTACTTTGTTGTTCTTTAAAATGTGGATAGCTTTAAGGATTTCTTGTTTGCTTGGTGGTTCAGTAAAAATGTCAAGGTCCCGAGAGGCTTGTTGAATATCTAAGGGATTTTCAGGATTAGGTCTGTTCAAGAGGTTGGAGAAGTGTTTAGTCCACTGCATGTCTTGTTTTTGTTCTGTGGTGAGCAGTCTACCTTGGTTATCTCTGATGGGTATGCTGTGATAATTGTTTCTGCTTCCGCAAATTTGCTGGGTAATTTTGTGTAGGGTTTGTAGATCATGTGCTTTAGCAGCGTTTTCTGCTGTTTCTGCTAGATTATCCACAAATCTTCTCTTGTCAGCTCTGGCACTTTTCTTTGTCATTTTATTAAGTTCGCTATATTCTAACATTAGTTTGTCTTTCTGACGTTCTGATTTAGTATGATTTATTAGGCTCTTTATTCTTTTTCGCTAGTAAAACCAAAAACTGTCAGCAAAAAATGGGTTTCTTTACAACGTCCTGTGAGAATGTGCAACTAATGTTAAAAGCCTATAGAAAAAGAACAAACATCTGACCAAATACAATACCTCAATATTTCAGTAACCAGGTTTAGAAACAATATTATATCTATGAAGCTAAAATACGTTGCCTGTGACAAAACAGCGTAGTTCATTAGAAGGATAAGTAATGACTGGTCGGATCCTGCGGAAACATGCAGAGGTCGATAAACACAGCTGACGTAACAAACTGAATAAAAATGCAAGAAGTTTGGGAGCTGGCAAATCATGTTTGGAAGTTTTTTTTTTTTTTTTTTTTAGTACTTGATTATATATTTCATATTATTTGAAATATCTAATTATAACTATTTGTCATTCAGCACCTCATAGAAGAAATTATTATTATTTTTTTAATGACTTCAACGAGACCTAAACTTCTTTAGCGACCCTCCTTTGCTCGAAAATATGTAAGGGACTGATCTCTGCTCCTCCTATATTTTTATGTTGGTTTTGTTTCGGCGCCCATGCTGTTTGCATATATTCATATCCTGTGCAAATTGCAAACACAACAGCTTGGAGAGGCAGCAATACAAATTGCAGATGGGTAAGAAAATTATTACCACTGGGGAAACAATGAAATAGAGACAGACAAAGTCAGAAGGTTAATGGGGTACAAATAATGGATTTTTAACTGGCTCTGCACTCCGATCTAAATTCATCCTAGGGGACAAAAACTTCAGTGACCACACGAATAAAGACACGGCCTCGGGATTTATAAGCGAACAGACTCCTAGAGCGCGAGTAATCCATTAGTGAAAGACTACACTGGAGGCTATGATACGAGGAGCATTCCGAAAACTATTCATGGCTTCTTCATTGTTACGCAGACTGTTTGTACAAAATGTATAAGATTTACTGACAACATAACACATTATATCATTTACACATTCTCATTTTCTGTATAATCTTTTAATACCTTAACCCAACGTAAAATAACGCCATACACGCCTTGCCTACTCACATAAATATTTCTTCACAACTTCGTTAATATGCACAGGTCCACTCTCGACTTCCCGAAGTTGTGTAAATACTACTTTTTTGTGTGCAATAACAATAACGTTTGTGTTTGTGTGTGTAATTTTTTTTTAAATTTGTAAGTATGCATGTTTAGTAAGTCTAAGTACAAGTATTTGAAGACTACTATATAAGTTGTGAGTTTGAATACATAAAAAGTGTATATATGTGACTATTTGTCAAGTGTTTATTAGTAAAAATGTGAACGTGTAGACCTTGTATTAGCTGTGAGCGTGCAAAACATGAATCGGCTGTGAGTGTTTACAATTTGTATTAGTTATACGCAGATATAAAACGTGTGTGTGTGTGTGTGTGTGTGTGTGTGTGTGTGTGTGGTGTGTACAAAAGCATAAGCATATGCTAAACACTTGTCTACGCCATCAGCAGGCCCGTCTTCATAAAGCATGGGCACTTGCTGGACGCCACACGAGCATAGGTCCCTATGCTAATCTGCGTATACAGTTTGGCGTAAGAAGCGTGAAACACGCACTTTTAGGGGGTGGGGGAACTGGATACACCCCGCCACCTTGTCCATGTTGGAATGACGAGGTGTAGAAAGCTTGGATAGATTAATGGCAAGCCGTCAAACCGTGTGACATGAAAACAAAAATGCACAACTGCACTGCCCGACCATATTCTTTTGCTTAAACAAATCATGCATGAGAAGACTGCCTGTTTCAAAACTCCGACTACAATTTTGAAAGGGGCGGAGTTATGCGTGATGGTGTCCAAAGACAAATAACTAAAAATATTCTGACGCCTGCATAGAAGTATGAATAGTGCATTTATACACAAGTACATTCCAGACTTCCAGACTAGTAATCTTACTTGGCCCAGAACTGGCGAACAGAAAGACATGGCTCTGCTAGCTCACTACTTTGAGCAGAGTGACCAAAACGACATAACGGGGCGCCAAGTTGCCAGAACTCATGTTTAGGTACTTGTAATGACCATGACATAGAGGGAAAAGATTGTGTGCGTGTGGGTGACATGAAGGTTGCGTCAAGGCAGACAAAAAAACAGTGCACCAGGTCCAGAGGGCATCCTCTCTAGAGATATTTCTCAACTGTCTGATAAAGCCAACTGGCAAGTATCTACAACAGCAGTACTGAACGTGTAACAATAAATGAAGAGTGGCTGCATAGTTATCTGATACCTTTGCCGATGACTGGTAAAGACCACACAACAATACTGGGTTACCGTGTAATCACAATGCAGAATACAATTGGCAAGCTGTTGGACAAGATGGTCGCACAGAAAATATCATGTCATCTTTACCAGTTATGCCTCCTTCCATCCATCCTGGGAGGATATGGCACACACAGAGAGTTCTGAAAGGAATGTAGTGATGTTTTAGATATGATGCTTATGCGTGATTCCACTCAGGGATGGAAACTTGTGCTGCTGCAATTAATCTTGAGAAAGCGTACAACATGTACCATTTGACTTATTGATTGGTCAGGTTCTTGATTTCAATCTCAGCCGTTCCTCATTACTTGATCTCGTCGGCTCTCTTCAAGCAGATGGTGGTGTTTAATTTTGGTAGTTGGTCACTGGACCAATAACTATACACCCCGGTCTGCCGCAAGGTTCACTGTTATCCCCGATACATTTGAACATTTTTACCACGAGAATCTTAGGCGACCAGATCATGGGATCGGGGGAAAAAACTGTTTTATGCTGATGATATGCTGATAATGTTAAATGTACCGTCAGGGTAGACACCGGGAATTGGTTGCTAAGGGCCTTCAACAGAACTTAATCGCATAAACAGGTGGTGCGATAAAGCGGGCGCACATGCGTCCAAGTAAACGGTGACATGCTTTTCGCTTAATAACCATATTATAAACACACCAATACCAACAGTAAGTCTGTATTCACAGATCACTTGGAACCCCTTCACAAAAGTATTTAGAAGAGTGTTTTGACTGACTGACTAACTTTCTACCCCACTAGGACATCACACAAGCGATAAACACCCGATGACACAAAGGGCCATCATGTGGATGAGGATCGCCGTAGAGGTCCCAGAAACCGCGTTCAGACAATTGGCCATATGTATGGCCTGCCTATATTGCGGCCCCTGGCAAAAGCCAGGGTGGGGCTTCAAATAACAAAAAAATTTCATCCTAAAAAGGACGAAACCGGATCCTTATAGTGTGTTTTGATCGTAGTCTCGCTTTTTATAAGCATGTCACCCACGTGATACTGGAGGCAAGGGGATGTTTGATGGCACTGCGAGAAGCGTCATCTTCTTTTTTTCCTTATACCAGAGTCTGATCCTTTCTGTAATTGAGTACGCTCTAGCAATTCTGACTCTTAGCCGTACACAGACAGAGAGACTAGATCGGATACAGAATCAGAAAATTCGTATCAAATGTGGATGAGCAAAAAATACAGTATGCAGGGCGATGCGTTACCTCCTTGATCTTCTAACCATGCCCGGCTCTCTAGCGTAGTTGGCTAAACCGGATAGCGTGGAGACCGGGTGACGAACTCCTTGTGGTCCGGGTTCAATTTCGGGGGTAGGCAGGAAAGCCACATTTTCTCCCAGATTTACGGTATTTACAATGGAATCAAAGCCGAAGGGTTGCGATATCCATAATACCGAGCCTAAGGGTTAACAGCTCATGGCTTCTGGATACTAAAACAAACAACAAACAATCTTCTAACCATGGAAGTGAGAACTCTAAGCTGCTGGAAACGTGCGTATCTGCATATCAGAAATGTCACCTGACCACAAACACAACAGAAATTATCACCTCTGTTTTCGAAAACTTATTCACGATGAGAAGTGTCTTTGCATGCTGCTTGGCAAGGAAAAGTAGCATGGCTAGCAATTAGCTCAGTGGTGGACAATTTTCTTGGAAAAATCAGATCTGATTATTACAATGGAGATTGTAGAAAATCTCCTTCTGAAGTATGAGAGTCTTGGCTGCAACATGTCTTTAAAAATTCATTTTCTTCGTTCTCATCTGAATTTCTTTACGTCAAACTGTGGAGCTGTCAGTGATAAGCCTGATGAACCATTTGACTAGGACTTTGCTTCTATGGAGACGATCTTCAATGCTTGCTGATTGTGCTGGACTGTGACAAGAAATAACTTATCGATTGACTTACAAGAAGCAAGAAAAGTAAGCTCTCACAGAACCCGAATAATGACGGAAAAGGTTGAAATGTTTCTTTTTAAAACAATATGTGAACTTGAAATATTTTTTGGGGTTTATTGTTTCTATCCTTTTATGTTTAAATATTTATTGACTGAGTAACAAACAACAATTTTTTAAAAAGCATAAATAGAAAGACTAACTGTTCACTCCAGGGATTTAAAAAAAAGCATACATTATTTGTATTCTTGTAATTTTTGTTTTGTTTTACATAAATGGACAAATGGATTATTGTATGTATATTCGTCATTTAAAAATTTTAATCAACATGTCAAAATCTATCCGAAATGATATATGTAAGTTCCGGTACAAACAACTTTTGAAAATGTCTTGACCAGTGTAATCTAAATCGGTACTGTTGTCTCTGCTATGAACTCAAGTATTTATTTTTTAAATTTACTCAGTGGCCCGTAAAGTTTGGCGTTCATCGGTGTTTCGACTGGACAATGGGAGGCCAGCTAGAATGACAATGAGGCCTGGCGATGCAGACTTCGGCTATTGACCTGGCTTTGGTTACCCAGTCAGCAGTACTGGACGCCAAACGGACTGTCCTGTGCGATCATGAAAGTGACCATCTGCCATGTTCGGTATTGATCTCCAAAATCCAGAAAAAGGCAAGGCTTTAGGAGCTCCTATGCCTTTCAAGTATGAGCGGACTAATACCCTTCTTGGACTCCTCAGACAGAAGGCATATAAGAAGACATGCAAATCTACTTTTCTGCAGCCTCCGTGGTGGACATCAGAGGTAGAACAGGCATGGAAGTTAAAGGGAGTTGCACTAAAGCGTTTAAAGAAAGTGCGACAGACAGCCCTAAGCTGACAGGAGCAGTTGGAGTGCGCGGAGAGAGGTAAGGCAGATACCATAGTTTTTCAAGCGATTTGAGGCAGAGGCCAAAATAGTAGAATTGAAGCATTATATTGATAAGATTGGGGGCGGTATGACATTGGAAACGTTTTGGAAGCTACATAGGCGGATGCTAAAGAAAGACTGTCCCAGCGTAGTAGGACAAAGCTATACACGACACAAAAAAAGAACGCGTCTCAAAAGAGGCCACTCTTGGATGGCAAAGGCTGAGGATTCAATGCAGCAGTGATCAGTCACGGAAAAGAATGGACGAATACACCAGTAGACATGCATGGCATCTCTAAGGTTGTCATCACACTCGGAAGGTACTACAGGGATCAAATTCCTGCGGCCGTAGACACAGAAGTAAGGGAACTGATAGACCAGCATTTAGAACCAGAAGATATTTTCATCAACACAGGTGGATCCGTGAAGCGCAGATCAAGGTCAGATTGGGCATACACTGCGCAAAGAAGGGGGAAAACAATACATGAGGACAGCAGCGCTTACCAGACAACCACGTCAAGCATGACGATGGAAATAGCCGCTGCTTCTAGAGCTTTAGCATGGGTATCCGAGCAAACCGCCACACAGGCAGTAATTGTCTCAGACTCAATGAATATGCTTCAGAGGATAGAAACAGGCAGTATGCGCTCTGAATGGATAGAAAGCATTCCGAAATCGCACTTAACCTCCTAACCTAGATCTACACACCGTGAAGGGAAATGAGCGAGCGGACCAACTGGCAAGCACTGCACTAATGATTACGGGAAAACGCATGGACAGAGCAGATATCGTCAACGCTGTACGAACTGGGCTAGTAGAGAATGAGGAATCCCTGACATTAACACGATTGCGTGACATGGGAGTTAAACATGGTGATGCACGTCTTTGCCGTCTTCGAGGCCGAGAAAGGAGCTTCTCATGGGGACAATTAGTAAAAGTACTTTGGAGTGGCTGCTGCTTCGGAGAACTGAGCACGCATGGGTATGCCCAATGTGCAGTGACATCATTGTGATAAAACATAAAATTATCATCTTGTAGGAAGTCGGCAGCCAGAAACCCAAGTTCAAGGTGTCTCCTTCGTGCCAAAGAACTGCATGGCTGTTAGGTGAACAGTCGTTAACGAAGGCAGGCAGATCGTTGTAGGGGCGACGCCTGCTGGTGGATGTAATGTCCTAAGTCCTTTCCCCATCTAATAATGAGGGTACTGCTGGGGTGACCGTTTATTACCCTCATATTATGCTTCAGGTCAAAATGGACGCTAGGCACGGCCACCCTTTTTTTTTAGCTATGGCAAATGTTTTTTTTTCTGCCAGAAGGTGGCCGTTGCATTTTTGCTCCATTTGTAGACTGGAAGGATATAGTTTCGTCGCCCAGCTTCTGAGTTGAGTGCATGGCGTGACACTGTGACCTACGTGTGTTTTTCGTTGGCAAAGAGCATAGCAACTATGGGGTGACCCGTTTGCAATGAAGCTGAAACTAGGATTACCTGATTACCAGGAGAAATTGATAGAGATGATGGTTTGCTATTAACCACAGACAAAGAGAAGGGGGAGGGTTTCCTGAAGAGGTTCATTTCACAGACATACCACAATGATGGAGATAACAGAGGTACAATTAGAGAAGATATGCCAGCCATCTTAAAGAACAAACATTATAAAGACATTACATTATACAGGTGGAAGATGTAAAACGTTTTCTAAAAAGGGCGAAAGACATTCCACCCGGGCCTGATGGGGTTAGATATTCCCACATGAAAGACATGAGTGATGCAGACCTGTTGGAGATGACAGCTTGTTTCAACCAGAGCATGAGGACAGCTTCAGTCTCAGAAGAGTGGATGCACAGCTAGCTGATTACATTTCCTAAGCCTGGCAAGAATCATTCAACACTCAGTGGCTTTAGGATCATAACCATACAAAACACTTTTTGTAAAGT
This sequence comes from Candidula unifasciata, assembly GCA_905116865.2. Classification (NCBI taxonomy): domain Eukaryota; kingdom Metazoa; phylum Mollusca; class Gastropoda; order Stylommatophora; family Geomitridae; genus Candidula; species Candidula unifasciata. Next base: position 36,062 of record CAJHNH020004218.1, on the reverse strand, counting down.
GTTGGAGAAAAAAGTGGTGGGTAAGCTACAAGAATTTTTGAAATAATGAAATGTTCTTCCCCGAGGATTGGGAAGTTACCGGCTAGGAAAGGACACGTGGTCGAATGCAGCCACTTTTGCCTTTGACACCTACGAGTCAGATACAGTATCTTGAGGAAAGCGCTTATAGAGAAGGGATTCTGTCCTTGGTTGGTGAAGTGGATAGCAGCTGTTCTGTATACTCGGCCGGAAAGCTCTCCGCCTGGTTCATGGACCTCTGAACCATGTATTATAGCCCCGAGACTACATCAGGGATCTGCAATTTCACCTGTATTGTTCAATGTTTTTACAAGCAAGATTGCATACCTGGAAACATCTGGAGTTGACATTTGCAGATTATGTTCTGGTGTGTAGGAAGGGGAGAGATCGGAATCAAATAGCTCGTGGAGCTAACCTTTTAAAAAGAAGACAGGAAGTTGTAGAGGTCAAAGTCAGCTGAGGGGATTTATGGGTCATCGAGGGGTCACGGCTGATGGCAAAAGCGCGAGTTTGGTGTCTCGGGATTAAATACCGGTAAATTTAGGGGTAACTAGGCTATGATATATTTGATTTACGGGTAAGCATGCCGTAGGTGTAAAATGATGAAACCTGAAACCTGATGGTCCTGCTTAGTGGTTCGGTTGACACTGTGGTTGTGTTTTGCTGCCACGGTGAAGACTCCTTGGCTCCCAGGTCGACCCAGCATTAAGTGGGTACCGGGTGCAGTCCCGGGAAGTAAAGGCGGCCGGTATGATGCTGACCACATCACCCATCTTGTGCCGATTGGTCTATAAAAATATAGGTCAAGCCCTATATGCCCTATACGCCTAAAGGCGTGGAAAAGGGACCTTTACGTGTGTTTTTTTATATGCCGTAGGTGGTGTATTATAGCTTGTAGCATATGTTGTTTTAGTGCTAGCTGTGATATTTGGGTTGTTTTAATGCTTTGAATGCGCATCGCTACTGTTTAGTTGTTTCCAGATATAAGAGTGATCAAGCATGTCGTAAGTGCTAATAGTTGGTGTATTATTGTCTCTGGTGATATTATTGGGTCATCGAGGGGTCACGATTGGGATAGTTATGGCGATGGTTGTGTCTCGAGATTAAGTAGTGGTGGTTTTAGCGGTAGCTAGGCTGCGATATATTTGATTTATGGGCTGTCAAGCATGTCGTAGGCGTATTATTGTTGTTATCATATATTGTTTGAGCCCCTGTGGGTACACCTCTCTACTGCTAAGTTGGAGTCTAATATACGAGTGGTCAAGTATGTCCTAGGTGTCTGCTAAAAGTTGGTGTATTATTGTCTTTGATGATTTTGGTGCCGCAGGTGATGTGAAAGCAGCAGGTAGTGCGGGTACCGCTTAGTGGTCTTGGTGCCACGGGTAAGGTGGAAGAACAAATGGTGAAGGTGCTGCGGTTGGTGTGAGTTTAGCGGATGATGTTGTTGCCGCGGTGTGTTGTGTGTGCTGATAGGGTAATTTTACTTACTTGCTCGAGAGGGATGATTATCAGTAACTTCAAAATTAAAACGATAGTGATCTCAAGTGCGGAGCAGGTCAACCATCTCAGATACCTTGAAGTCATAACAGAACGAAGAACGAACGAAAGAACGATCGTTATTTTCAAAGGGTCACAAATTGTGCACGCAGGCCTGTATTACATTCGGCCCTTCCAAACACCTGTCTTTCACTGCAGCTGTATTTTATCAATAAGCATGTTATATTCATATGATAATTATGCAAATTTTGAATATCAGAAAAAAGAGGGAAAAAACCCAAAAAAAGCATGGGTGGTAAAATGCATGCACATACTAGCGCACGCACACACACACACACTCACTTAAACACACCGACATACCTTCACACACACATTAACATACCCCCATTCACCTACACACACATAACTACCTACCCACACTGACACGCACATTCCACACACATACATACATACATACAGATATACATATGCACACACAGACACACAAGTAGAAACAAATGCAGACTCACACACAGAAACAGACATACGCGCACAGACCCAATCACACACACAGATACACACAAAAAAACACACATGCGACACACACTCGCAGACTTACACACGAGGACACACAAACACATATGCACAAACACACACAGACACAAACACACACAGATACAAGCACACAGGCACACTAAGAGACACACACACACACACACTGATGATCACACAGACACACAACCACAGACACAAACACACGCAGAAGCATACGCAGACATTCATACACATAGACACACACACACAGACACACACCCACAGACACACAAAAGCAAACACATACGCAGACATACATATACACAGGCGCACACACACATACTCACACAGACCAGAATGGAGACACCTAGTCATAGCTGACTGCTTCAAAAGCAGTATCTTGGAGACTTTTTTGGGCCATAAACTGGAGCTTTCTCAGCAAAAGAAAGATTAGCAAAAAGAGGACACAAATTCATAAATACCGCTCTACCTGTGTGCCAGTCCTGACCTACAGGTGTGAGTGGTGGGCAATGAAAAGCGCCCCAAAGATGAATACTTCTCAACCTGTGAGCCAGTCCTGACCTACAGGTGTGAGTGGTGGACAATGACAAGCTCCCACAGATGAATACCGCTCTACCTGTGTGCCAGTCCTGACCTAGAGGTATGAGTGGTTGGCAGTGACAAGCGCCCCACAGTTGAATACCGCACTACCGGCGTGCCAGTACTAGTAATATTGTTATTATATCAGACGCGTCTGGAGTTTGGTCGCAGCATTACGTTAAAATCTGTACTGAGTAAGTAGGTTCATGTAACAAAAAATAGGGTTCTTTTTTAATATCCTACACCATATGACCCACAGGACAGTCCAACATTTTAGAGGGTGGTAAGACTGGGTTTCCCAGCTTTCTGGTGCTCTTAACGACATCAAAACATATGGAACTGGCCCTAAAACAACCCACCTATGAGTGCAGCCTAGGTCCCACGAATACATGCAGCCTATCTATCACCCCCTGAAATATTAGACTGTCACGTGACCTGTGGATTTCCTCTGTTTGGGGTAGGATATTAATTTAGCACCCAAAATAGCACTACACTAATGTTATTTATTCACAATTTTTTTTTTTTTTTTGGGGGGGGGGGGGATTTATATTGAAAGCATCAATCCACCCACAGATGTTCGTAGATTCTTCTTCTAGTAGTACTAATACTTTAACAGTGTATATCGTAAGCAAACTTTTGTGTGGTTTGGAGGATCTCCCATTCAATATTTCTATTTATATTAATATCGTGGGTATCAATCCTATTTTCATCATTTCCTTATATATGCACACAAACACAATCGCGCGAGCACCCCCTCCCTCCCCCCCCCCCACTCCTTCACATAAACTAGCCCACACACCCCCATTCACATTGACACAAACATCAACACTTACACGCGCATGTACAACACGCATCCACATACAGCTCACCAACACATTCAAACATAAAACTTACGAACATACTTTCACAACGCATACAACCCATTAGTGCCCGACACATAAAGCCATCCTAAAAGCACATACACGAACAAGCAAACCCCCTGCCTTACACTCACTCCGCGCCCCCCCCCCCACGACCTAATAAAATGTTCGATGACATCATCAATATACTATGCAAGTAAACAGAACCAGATGTGAGTGCCTCAGGAAATCATCTCCAGATGAAAACAGTTTTCAAACCAGCAGCCGTGTGCTATGTAAACTGTGTTTGTTAATAATCAGCTGCAGGAAATTAATTCACAAAGATCAAAGAGAGCTACGCCTATAACTGATGTAGGCGTATAAGTGAGCTACGTCTGAATTCCTATTTTATTTTTAATTTAGCCTAATTCAGAATTATTATTTCTAAACGTGTATGTATGCACATACCAGCGAGTGTGCGTGTGTTTGTGTTAGTGTGCGTGAGAGAGAGAGAGAGAGAGAGAGAGAGAGAGAGAGAGCGAGAGAGAGTGTGTGTTTGTGTGTGTTCTGTGAAAATGGCTTCCTAATGTTCTTCCTCTCCCTTAATTAGTCGATTTTTACAATATTCTTGTAAAGGAAGCAGCGGGTCTATGGCCTAGTGTCTACAACTGGGGTTCCGGGAAGTAGGGACGCAGGAGCTAAGTTTGTGACCACACACCCGCCCCACACCAATCTTTTAGGAGAAAGTGCTGATGCCTCTAAAATGATGTAAGTGAATTAATTTGCCCCTTTAACTATGTATAGACATTCTCTTTTAAAGAATTTATTTATACATTTAAAAAATCATGTTATTATTAGGACTGTACCGAATAGTGATTTTCACTATTCGGCCGAATAAGAATAACGGGACCAACTATTCGACCGAATACTAATACGAATAGTGTATAGTGTATAAAATATATCTTAAAAATTTTTTTTTTTTTAGTCTGTTAGGTTTAATGATGAGAGTGATCAATGGTGATTTAAACATTATTATGTGTTATGTTGTTGCTTCTCTCCATTTCCCGCTGTTAGCATCTTTGATGGGTCCAAAGATTTGTCGTAAGGCTGTTTTCAAAAACCTGTAAAAAGCTTCACCTTTTTTTTTCTGCTTAAAGTTTCAGAGCCATATAAAACTGGTCTTATCAACGTTTTATATATTTTGATCTGGGTGTTGCGAGACAGACACTTTGACTTTATCAGATGTTGAAGGGCATAGTATACTTTATTTCTAAATTGTATTCTAGATTGTATTTTTTCTCTCAGCATGTTGGAGCAGTTGAAGTTTGCACCCAAGTACTTATATGTTTCTGTTCGTTTGATTTTCATATTATCGACTTGGCTGTAGCCGGAGTTTATATTCTTTCCATGTCTAGTTAGTATTCGTACAGAATAGTAAACATTTAAAAACAATTTATGTTTTGCATCCTTCAGTCAGTCTGTGGTAACTAATAACTAGGAATAAAAGAATCCTAAGTATTATAACAAGTAACTAAACTTGGAAATTGTCACTGACATATTAGTTAATGCATTAAAGCTGCATTAGCTATGAACAAAACCAATCGTTCCGTGTTGTCGGTATTTAGGCCGTGTATACAGAAGCGGGTGTAAGGTAACTACTATTCGTATTCGGCCCGACCGCAACTATTTGGCCGAAAACCGAATAGTCAATAGGTCCACTATTCGGCCCAGGAGCGAATACGAGGCGAATATTTGGTACAGCCCTAGTTATTATATATTTAAATAGCACACTATTATTCTTTTATCGTCATTATTATTATCATCTTTGTTATTATGCTCCAAAACTAGGATTTGCCGGTTCTTTTTTAACTAATACAGCAAAATGGCATCGGACCTCCTCACAAAACCACAACAAGTTGGTAAGTCCTGGGTTTGAAGGTTAAGTCTGATTGTGAAATGTGCCCCTTATTGTAACTTGAACCAAAATTCTTAGATATTTAATTTATGAGGGCTGAAGCTGGCTTCTATGGGCGTTTGTCATTGCCAACCACTCACCTCTATAGGTCAGGACTGGCACACAGGTAGAGCGGTATTCATCTGTGGGCGCTTGTCACTGCCCACCACTCACACCTGTAGGTCAGTACTGGCACACAGGTAGAGCGGTTTTCATCTGTGGGCGCTTGTCACTGCCCACAACTCACACCTATAGGTCAGAACTGGCACACAGGTAGAGCGGTATTCACCTGTGGGAGCTTGTCACTGCCCACCACTCACACCTGTAGGTCAGTACTGGCACACAGGTAGAGCAGTTTTCATCTGTGGCCGCTTGTCACTGCCCACCACTCACACCTGTAGGTCAGAACTAGCACACATGTAGAGCGGTATTAATTATATGTTTATATATACACCCAGTAGTAAAACCTTCATTAACATGAGCTGGCTTAGGGTAAAGCCTCGCTTAACATGAATTGTTAGTCTCAGCAGGGGATATATTTTTGAAATAAATCTATTAGTTCCCAGCTTGTACACATTTTTGTTAAACACAAACTTTTGATTTCTCTGTGTTATTGAAGTTTTACGGTAGTTCTGTCCTTCAGTCACAGGGTTGAGTCCATATGATGACACTGAAAGCTGCAGATTTAATTTGTAATGCATTTTTGTTGTGTCTACTGTTGGCTGTCTTGTGAGCTGCAGATTCAGAAAACTGTCTGCAAAAAACTCCTCTTGCCTTATGTGATACTGACTGTACAACTGCTGATCTGCGATGATGTACTGCAATTCTAGTAGCCCACTGCTTGTGTTGGTATCTCTGATGGCTGCCTAATACCCTGAATGCGTGTATGAGTTATGATTTGGGTTATGTTCATGGCACTCCGGACACGTCCTTAGGTGTTCAGAATCCCCTTTCAACATATACATCAGCGTCCCGAGGTTGATAGTCCCAGTCCTATGTAAATGTTATTTGCTTTAAATTTTTCAGTATCCTGTTCAGCCCTCAAGGTTATAATTGGGATACATAGTGTTAATAGGGTTTTCAGGGTATATATTTTTTTTATTTATATCGATGTATCATGTAATTATTTATTTATTCATCCAAAATGTAATTTGTAATGTTTCACATTTTGCTTTGATTTGGGTTGTGATTATGATATAAATTGTACGATGAATAATTAGACAATCTCACTAACATCGTGTCATTACTATGGTGTATATATTGTTTCCTTAATGTGTACTCATTAATTATCCTCCCCGGTTTTATCTTTAGGGGAAACTTGATTATCTTTCTCAATTTTATCTTTAGGGGAAACTTAATTATCTTTCTCAATTTTATCTTTACGGGAAACTTGATTATCTTTCTCAATTTTATCTTTAGGGGAAACTTGATTCTTCTTATTCTTCTTCTGCACTTCCTCTTTTACCGCTGTGGGTGTCGAGGGAGATATAAGGTTCTGTTTCTGGCTCTTCTGGCCGCCTCGACCATAGGCACATCGTGCTGTTGTAGAGCTTCTCTGATGTTATCCTTCCATATTGTTCTTGGTCTACCTATTGCTCTACGACCTTCTTCTCTTTCCATGTATGCTTTGTATGGTATGGTGTCACAAGGCATTCTCTCTAAGTGGGCAAACCATCTCACTTGCTGTCTTTGTATGTAATTTAGAATCGGTTCTGTACCGACTTGTTCTCTTATGATCTCATTCCTGATCTTATCTCTCATGGTCACTCCTACAGCCCTTCTCAGACATCTCATTTCCATGGTTATTTATTTTCTTTTATGGTTTGTTGTGAGTGACCATATCTGGCACTGGTAGCACAGAGTTGGAATAAATATTTTTGAATAAGATGTCTCTTTCTGCTGATTGGGATTGTCTTATGCTGTAAGAGGGGTGCTAGCTGTCCCAATACTTGGTTTGCTTTACTGCATCTAATGTTAATTTCTTTATCCAATTTCCCATCTTCGATAAATGTAGTTCCCATATATTTAAACTCAGATGCCTGTTTAATGCCTTTGTTCTCTATTGCTATGTTTAGATCTGTCTTCTTTTTTCCTATTGACTTGACTTATGTCTTTTCAGTATTGATTTTCATATTAATTGTTTTACATTCTTCATTCATGGATGTTAAATGTTGTTGCAATTTCATGGCTGTATCTGCTATCAAGGCCTGGTCATCTGCAAAGAGTAATTCGTTGATCTTACTAACATTGTCATTCATGGGTTGGCATTCTTGCATGTACTGTCGATGTAGGGGATAAACAGCAGTGGTGATAAGACACACCCCTGACTTAGTCCAGATGTTACTGTGAATGGATGAATTATAAACTTAATTATCTTTCTCAATTTTATCTTTAGGGGAAACTTGATTATCTTTCTCAGTTTTATCTTTAGGGGAAACTTGATTAACTTTCTCAATTTTATCCTAAGTGGAAACTTGATTATCTTTCTCAATTTTATCTTTAAGGGAAACTTGATTATCTTTCTCAATTTTATCTTTAGGGGAAACTTGATTATCTTTCTCAGTTTTATCTTTAAGAGAAACTTGATTATCTTTCTCAATTTTATCTTTAGGGAAAACTTGGTTATCTTTCTCAATTTTATCTTTAGGGGAATCTTGATTATCTTTCTCAATTTTATCTTTAGGGGAAACTTCTTCAACGATGGCATGGGCTTTGTTTACCCTTCTATAAATATATTTTAGTGAAAATAAACTGCCTGAGCCGGTCACGCAGCTCTCTGTGGCTGTGTGCAGACAGTTTTCCATCCCCATAGGTAATTACAGAGATTCATGTAGTCAGTTAATGGTTTCCTTTGGTTTTCATGTTTCCTACACTACAGTAAATAATGCTCTATAGTATTGTCTTCTTCTTCTTCGCATTCACCAGCTGTAAACTGGCGGAAAGTTCTGGTTGTTCATCCACTTCTGGACTGCAGTTCTGTTTCAGAACTGGAGTGTTGCGTGTGCATCCGTTTTACATATCTGACGCATTTGTATGCAGACTGCTTGTTCATTGCCTCTCTGGTAAACGCACTCCGAAAGAAGCTCCCAGTTAGTCTCCTCTTACGACATGCTTCTGGGTAGGCAATGAGTCTATTCTTGTTTTCTCTATAATAGGGCCCCGAAACCCTTCTCTATTGTATTTCTGGTATACATTTTAACGTGCCCGCCATTTCCTCCATCATGCTTTAATCTCAATTCATCTGTTTTGTTATCAAATTAATATAAAAAAAATTATAAGCAAACAAACAAACTTAAATTGTAAAATAAATAACATAAGATCTGGAAATAAAAGTTGATTTATGCACAGATTTATAAAATTAAAAACAAAGGTTTAAAATAAAAAAAATAAAATAAAACGTGTAACATTTTGGTTTGCGGATACTGCATCTCCGCGGGTCGATGTTTCCGCCATATTTCGTGAAAGAACGGAATTTTCCGTGATAACCACAGCTCATTAGGAAATAATTTGCAATTTATTGTTGATGGGGCAAACATTCATAGTTCGGACTTTACGGGTAACTTAAACGCTGTACACTACACAGCTGGGCCATCAGCATGTAAGATTCCCCGCAGAATATCATTGACAGTTGGCCGGCGATGTCTGAAGTCGATATCGCCGGAGATCTGCCGAATGGTGACGATTCTGCCTTCGTTGACGAGAATCATCATGGTTCGGAAGCTCCGAGAGAGGCAGCAACAGTCAGCGCCTCGTCTCCAGCAACTGCAATATCAGCTGATCATGTTTTTGTGGCTACCTCTCAAGGGCTCATTAGTGCCCAGCAGTTCCAGGAGGCCACCGTGGGAGGAATCAAAACAACCCACATCGTTATCCACGACCAGACTTTAGAGCAGTTGGCCGAGGCCGGAGGACTGAAATCTCCGACATCTCTCCTGCCGCCCCCAACACCTGCAACCCCTCACAGCAAGGAGAAGGGATTCCGCTACCAGTGGGACGATTCTGTTCACAGCGAAGTCTTGCCTGTTAGATGCAAACATACAAACGGAGAGTTGTACAAATCCAAGTTCGGATCAGGTTATTATTTGACAAAAATCATTTAGTATTGAATTTACTAACACCACATCCATAATTTTTTTTTTTAAATTGTTAATAATATTCTTTTATATAATAGTTAATATTGTTTGTCATTCCATGATTTAGAACATGGTTATTACTTAGTACTTATACCAATTAATATTATGAATTAATTAATTTGTAATATGTATAAACTCCACAATAGTTGCAGGGAACACTCTGACTAAAGATAAACTAACAGCGAAGTGTAGTGGCGGGTTAGAATTTTATAAATTCGGAAACCCACAAGCTATTACCAGGCTTTAAAAAGTATACCCCAGTTGTTTTACCATCAAAAATTATGAAACCAAAAATGGACTTTCACCTAGCAATTATTGAAAATAAAAAGGCAATACTGGAAATGTAAGAAGGCAACAGCCACACACAACAAAGATCCAAAGATAATCTTGAATATTTATACAGATGGTTTGAAAGAAGAAGATGTTAGAATAGGAATTTACATGCACAAATACAGAAGTGGCTGCTGTTCAGTTGCAGTAGAAATTGTCTATGATAACCTCTCACAAACATTGATTGTTTTAACAGACTCCCTATTTATGGTTAATAGGCAACCATCAGTCTCTGGGAAGCATGAAGTTGTGTTGCTGTTTTTGATACAGCATCTGCGCTATCCTCTGAATAATGGTCCAAAATTGAGGCTTAGAAAATACCCTAACAGGGCCTCAGTCATATGTAAATTGCGGACCTCTTTCTGGTGACTACACCGCATACCGCGGAAAAGCTTCCGCCAAGTTTAAGTCACCGCCGAGAGTTTCACCCGCGCCGCTACCTGCGGCATGGAGAGGGAACTAAACTAGATGGCCAGGACTTGCGAGCAGCAGCTACCACATCTCCTGCAGCTTCCTTCATTTTATTTGCTTGTGAGTCTCAGCCATCTAGTTTAGCCCCGCACCGTGCATATCGGCGCGGGGGATAATCATAACGGTGGCAGTATTGTCACTGGAAAGAGGTCCGCTATTTACATATGACTGAGGCCCTGTTATAGTATTTTTTTGGCTTTGATAATTTGGGTCCATTATTTGGAAGAAAGACTAGCATCTGTTAATGACTGTAAAGTTTAGTGCAGGATTGGCAGTCTCTTTCACATTATACCGTTGATAAACTGTCATTCTGAGGCTGAGTTTCTCTGATGTCTCCTCTCTATAGCTTGCTGTGTCTTGCTTCTTTCAAACTGCAAAACAGTCCATCTTTCACTCTTTGCCTCCACAGGAGTTGGTCTGCAGCTGATCTCTCCCAAGTATCTGTGTCAATGTTGAAATCTTTCAGGTCACATTTGCATATGTCCTTATGGTGAATCTTTGGCCTTCCTGCAGGTCTTATCCTTGTTACATGTTCATTATAAAAGAGATCCTTTAGAATGCGCAGTCTCAAATGCAAGAGACATGTCCCTACTTATGCATATGTCTTTGCTTTAGTAAAAAGTAAATTGTTGGCATTCCTGCTGTTTCAAGTACACATTTATTAGGGACACCTTCTTGCCATGATATACCCAGAATGTGTCTCATACAGCGCATATAAAAAGTATTGCCTTTTTTGTTTTGAGGAGCATATAAAGTCCAGATTTCACTGCTGTAAAGGAGTGTGCTCAGGACGCAAATTTCATAAACTTTAATTTTGTTCCTGTCCATCATCTTTTTGTTTGACCACACTCTTGTGAGTATGGAAAGCATTGCAGAAGCTTTTCCTTTTCTAGTTTAGTTCTTCATCTAGGGAAAGGTTGATTTGAGAGCCTAGCTATTCAGTCTCATGTACAACCAACAGCTCATTGTCGTAAACACTAATGCTTGGTGGGTCTACCACCTAATGGAGGTGGAGGCAGTCACTGCTACCTTCCGCTGGCTTGAGAATCAGCTGTACACACATGCCGTCATTGTAATTGACTCAGAGCATGTTGAGAAAGGTGGAGACAGGCATGCTTCATGCAGAGTGGCAAGCATCACTTCAAAGGTCCTGGATAGTTAGCATTCTTTGGATATTTTCTCCAGGTAATGCCGGTGTGTTGGGAAATGAGCAGGCGGATAGACTGGCTGGTTCTGCACCCCCTTGATGGTGAACTGATATATTTTACAAGCTGGATGTTGAGGGCCCTTTGGGAACGAGTGAACACTGCCGAGGCACAGATAGATCATTAGGGTCTGAGGAGAATGGCACTGCGAGGAGTCACAGGGGGATCTGGCCTCCACTCAACTATCAGGGGACAGATGAGATGGATATACAATCAGACAGTTACTGTTACCATTGGAATTTTAACTCTTCCCTTGCTGCTAAAGATGGGAGTGTCCAAAGTGCTGTAATGTTGATTCATAATTCAGCATTTAACCACCTTCATTCCCATCACCTGCATTTTTTTAAACTGATAGTAAGTCCAAATTCTTTGCATACGTTTACAAAGTAATTCTTTACAATCTTTTGACAATTTTCTGTGTGTGCATTAGTGGTTGCATCATCTGCACATAGAAAATCCCTGAGGCATCTTCTCTGCACCTTAAACCTCGCACAAAGCCTAAACAGATGGAAATGGTTGACTGTTAAAAGTATAGAGATATGCTATAGAAATGACATCACAGAGGGATTTTATTGACAACAATCGGTTGTTCATTCAGCTATATATACATGAGCCAGTCGGTAACAGCTATGGAATAGTTTTAGTGTGCATTTATTTATGGCAAGTAGGAAATAAAGCCATACTGCTACTAGCACCATGGAAATTAGAAAATCTGTATTAGCTGATGGAGATAGAGTAGTTATAGGAATTAGGAATCTGTTCTGGCTGACCGAGATGGAGTAGTTATAGGAATTAAGAATCTGTTCTGGCTGACCGAGATGGAGTAGTTATAGGAATTAGGAATCTGTATTGGCTGATGGAGATGGAGTAGATATGGGAATTAGAAATCTGTACTAGGTAATGGAAATGGCATAGTAATAGGAATTAGGAATTTGTACTAGCTGATGGAGATGGAGTAGTTAAAGGAATTAAAAATCTGTACTGGCTGATGGAGATGAAGTATGGGAATGTCTTTGAGTTGTGTGTGGTCATTTTTGTATTTAAACCCACACAGTCCAAGTCTAGTTGCTTGCAGTGACATTGGTATTGTGTCAACCCATCTTCATTAGATGGGTACTAAACAAGTTTAAAAAAAAAAAAATTGTGGTAGTGACAGGAACAGGCCACTTCTTGTCATACAACAATGGCATTGGCCATACTTGCATTTTATTTAGCACACCATTAAATGTCTGGAAAAGAAGTACATCTCTAAAATAGTATGTTCAGTGAGAGTTGCTCAGTTTGAAAATTTGTGATCCCAGGTGGCAGAGGCAAGTGCATTAAAAGTTCAGACAATGTGTGGTACACACCGAATGAGTTTGAGGCAATGTCGGGACGTGCAAGCAGTAAAGACTGGAAGCGCAGCATTCGGTATGGAGGACGAACACTGCAGTGTTTGATTGAAGACAATATTCTGCATCCTCATGCCACCTCCTGCACTTGTGCTTCATGTTGTGATGATGAAGCTGTGGTGAGTATGTATTCTGGGCATTCAGGCATGTCCATGTATGGTGTTAGTATAGTGTTGCTGTGGTGAGTATGTATTCTGGGCATTCAGGCATGTCCATGTATGGTGTTAGTATAGTGTTGCTGTGTTGTGTGTATGTATTCTGGGCATTCAGGCATGTCCATGTATGGTGTTAGTATAGTGTTGCTGTGGTGAGTATGTATTCTGCTCATTCAGGCATGTCCATGTATGGTGTTAGTATAGTGTTGCCGTGTTGTGTGTCTAGTATACCAGAATGTTTGTTTGAAGTATGTAAAATATGACAGCCAGTATAAAAGCAGCAGTTAGCCGAGTGGTTACAACGGTGGGCTCTCATGTGATAGAAGAGACCCAAATTTGACCGGCAGTAATGTGATGGAGCTTTTCTCTCTGGGGCAAAATTAAACATCTTAACTGCAGTCTGTGGCTACAGTACTAAATCCTCAGAGTCACGACCCATTGTTGACACCACCCTGTCTACACCACCCTAAAAAGACAGCAGTTACAGTTAACAGTTTTTTTTTTAATGGTATAAAATGTAAAGGTTCTTTCAAAAATATAGCTAAGATACACTTCTCATACTTTACCAGAAACATCAATTAACTGCATACAACTTACACATTCGTAAAAGATAGACTCCCCATCAGGCATATCATAAAGGGTGACTAATTAAGAATTTTTCCTTCTGAGTCAGAGGGCACCCACCTGAAGGGTCAGAAACCAACAGTCTGCATAGAAATAATCCGTCTCTGTGAAACAGATGTGCATGCAAATAGAAATAATCCATCTCTGTGAAACAGATGTGCATGCAAATTGAAATAATCCGTCTCTGTGAAACAGATGTGCATGCAAGTAGAAATAATCTGTCTCTGTGAAACAGATTTGCATGCAAATAGAAATAATCTGTCTCTGTGAAACAGATTTGCATGCAAATAGAAATAATCCGTCTCTGTGAAACAGATTTGCATGCAAATAGAAATAATCCATCTCTGTGAAACAGATGTGCATGCAAATAGAAATAATCCGTCTCTGTGAAACAGATGTGCATGCAAATAGAAATAATCCATGTAGAAATAGATCCGTAGAACTCTCTGTGAAAACAGATGTGCATGCAAATAGAAATAATCCGTCTCTGTGAAACAGATGTGCATGCAAATAGAAATAATCCGTCTCTGTGAAACAGATGTGCATGCAAATAGAAATAATCTGTCTCTGTGAAACAGATGTGCATGCAAGTAGAAATAATCCGTCTCTGTGAAACAGATGTGCATGCAAATAGAAATAATCCGTCTCTGTGAAACAGATGTGCTCTGTGAAACAATGTAAAGAAATTAAATCTGTCTCTGTGAAACAGATGTGCATGCAAATAGAAATAATCCGTCTCTGTGAAACAGATGTGCATGCAAATAGAAATAATCCGTCTCTGTGAAACAGATGTGCATGCAAATAGAAATAATCCATCTCTGTGAAACAGATGTGCATGCAAATAGAAATAATCCATCTCTGTGAAACAGATGTGCATGCAAATAGAAATAATCTGTCTCTGTGAAACAGATGTGCATGCAAATAGAAATAATCCGTCTCTGTGAAACAGATGTGCATGCAAAACTCAAGTTCTGGAGCAAGAACAAAGTGCTGGAACCAACTGTCTGCATACAATTAAGCCAGATCTGTAAAAATAGATTTGCAAACAAAACTCCAGAAATGTGGACAAACAACCAGAACTTTCCACTGAAGTTTACGGCAGGTGAATGCGAAGATGAAGAATTCTAACATTTACTGTTTCTGTGTTCATGAACTATTTTGGCACCAGAGGGTGTATGTAACATTGAGGGATGGGTTGGATGAAGGAGAAGAACAGTGTCGGTACACATACAGCTGAAGAATAATGAAAACTCCCTTTAGGTACTGAGTTGATGATCCTCCCAGCCATGCTCCAGCGTGCGATGTAAACATGACCAAATCAGGGATAATTTTAGCCAGACTCAAGGTTCCTGTGGAAGATCAAACACTAGTGTGCAAGAGCAGCATTGGAACGGCACATCTACTCAACTTCATTCTAATAGATGCAAGCTCTTTACAGAGCAGAAAATGAATGTGACAAAGCTTCCAGAGGATTAACCATAACTCAAGATAAGAAGATGATTGTTTGCTTTATAATTACAATTGTTTTCTTACCCTCTTTGGCAAAGCAAATTTCATAATGTTTGGGTGAAAATTTGTTAATTGTAAAACCATTTCTTCTACCAGACAGGGCCCATTCGGTTGTTTGTGCCTTACAAGCGTAGGAAAAAGGACCTTGAACCTGAACCAGTTTTGTCACCAACCAAGAAGCCACGACTGCCATCAGTGTCCGTGAAGTCACCAGTAGCTTCACAGATAGGAATGGCTGTTCCTAAATTAGAAATTGATCATAGTGAGTTCATGTTTTATGTTGCAAATGCATTTGATTATCTGGTTCAAGCAGAATTGTTTTACCTTGTGGAATTATGGGACAGTTCTCAGATCAGAGAGAAGTTATGAGGAAGTTGCAGAGATGTGACTTACAGAATAATGAGAATATAACTCTGTGAATACCACGTGGTTTTACACAAATTGCTCATATGCATATATAACCAATAGAAAAACAAATGACTGTATTGCTTTCAAACAGTTAAATACTGGAGAAGCTACATTTTTGCTGTGCAACATGTTGGGCGGGATTCACAGAGAGCTAATCACATATCACACATTTTTTAGACCTAAAGAGTTAATGATGAAAAGTGTTGGTAGATATCTTCAGGATTGTTCACAAGAAAAATTGATTTCATACATCAGAAGCAGACAATCCATATTCTGCTGCTACATAAGAAAATAAAACCTGGCATACATCATGACAATAGGAAAAAATACATGGAGATAACCAGCAGTGAAGATGTGTAATGTCGTTATGTGACAGGAAGGAAATTCTGTATCAAAAGTGCTTAGCAATAATAAGACAGAGTATTCTGGGCATAAATGATGATCAGTGCCACACAGCGTGTACTATTATATGTAGATTATTGTTTTCAGAGGAGCACATATGTGAGGGTTTATAATGTCTAACCTTGTACATTGTTGGTCATATGTCCATTCTTTGAAAATTTTTATTGTTTTTGAAGCTTAAATACAATTCTGGTATGCTTACTGATTGCTGAAACTTCCGGAATTAAGGTCACAGACTGAAAAGAGGAAGATCTCGGGTGGCACAAGCTGAAGACACAATTAGACATATGTGCAGGCTTGACAAATGTGGGCAGGGAGAGAAATGGGTCAATAATCAGGGTTCTAATAACTTTGGACAGCCAACTGGTGCTGCAGAATCAGAAGTTCAACAATTAATTCATGACAATTCCTGTCCAAGTGATGTGATTATCTATTCAGATGGCTGTGTGTTGAGAGGCAGATGAAGTGCATGGGGGAAATCGTAGCAAAAGTGAATGAACATTGCTTAGTGCAACAAAGCCTGGCATATGAAATCACAATGTCTAGTTTGAGAATGCATGTGGAGGCAGTCACTGCTGCCTTCCACTGACTTGAGAATCAACTGTGCACACATGTCATAATTGTGACTGACTGACAGAACATGTTGAGAAAAGTGGAGACAGGCATGCTCCATGCAGAGTTTGGCAAGCATAGGTCACAGATAGTTAGCGTCCTTTGGATATTTTCTCCAGGTAATGTTGGCGTGTTAGGAAAAGAGCAGGCAGACAGACTTGCCGGTTTTGCACAACTTAGTATATAATTATGAATGACAAGCTAGATATTGTGAATGCTCTTTGGGGGGGGGCAAGTGAACAGTGCAGAGGCACAAATAGGCCATTCTTTTCTGAGGAGAGTGTTGCAACAAGGAGTTAACACATAATCTGGTAGTCATTTGAGAGGAAATATTTAGCTATACTTTTAGACAACTTCAATCGAATATTGACTTGAAAATTAATACAAACAAGAAGTGTTTTGATTTAACATGTGATTCTGTAAAATCTGAACTGTAGATGATCATCTTTACATTGTATATCTTGTTCACCAAACTTTACAGCAACCCAAGTGATGGTGCCAGTTGGTACTGGTTCTGGTGCTATAGCTACTACAGCGACTGTCCAGAGCCTGTCCTTGCGTCATGCACCCGAGACTAAAGGGGAGATGGTGCATATAGTGGCTACTGATGCTCAAGGAAATTTGGTAGCTGGAGGTGAGTGCAGAATCCAGCCCTTGGTGTGTTGACTTCGGTATGAACTGTGTGACTGAGACTATGGAAGGGGTGTTACAGAACCTCTCATGGTAGAAAAGGAATTAATTTTACTCCAATTTTTGACAGCTGAATTGTTTGGTATATGAACATCGATATTGTTGTCAGCTTCATAGTTGCTTATTCCAACAGTTAAGTTTGTATCATTAGTTTAGGGGTACTCTAGCAATTTTTGGTTAATGGAGAACCAACACTGTCAGCAAAACTATAGATGCTCCACAATTTGACAAATGTTAGTGGGTTTAAGTACTGATCCTTCTAGTAGCACAGCTAGCAGATGCAGCAGTAGTCATAGGAAGATGACACCAATTACTACTAAAAATAAGTTAGTGAAAATAATTAAAGATAAAGTCAGAAGCTAAACAAGATTCAATTAATGAATGTTTACTGTCCTGCACTGTGACCAGGAAAGACACTGTCCTAGGAGTAGACTAATTGGTGTTTTCTTTGAGATCGGAGTGCATCTGCCCGAGCAGCGAGGAACAACTGCGTACAGAAAAGCCAGTAAAAATGATGTACACGCAAAGGTCAGATCCTGTCACAAAGCCAAATGGATGAACAACCAGGGCTTTCTGTCAGAGCTTACAACCGGTGAAGAAGAAGACTCATTTGGCTTCTTGTGATCACAAGAGTCTGGGTCCTCTGAACTTCATGTTTTCACCACACTGTGCACTGCAGAGTTTCTGTGCTTGAAAAGTCAAGTTCCAGGGGACATAACCCAATAAAAATTTTCAGTGTTTTGATTTTATTTCAATGACAAGCTTTACTACTGATGTAACAGTGTTGTTGTTTCTTGACTTCTGCCTACATTGATATGATATGGTGGTCACTTGACAGTCCTGCTGCCCTCAGTCTCTGTGAATCGGCATTCAAGTATGGTTCAGACGTTTTACATATTGCTGTTAACAGAGCAGATGAAAGTACAGTTCTGCTGCTGTTATGAAGAAACATACATTGATTACCTGTCCCATAGTTCATACTTTAATTTGCTGTGCATCTTTTACTTTATACTACATACAAGTCACATTTACTGCATGTTCATAATCCGTCGTTTAAACAGTATGTTGATCTTATATTTGTTTAGGCAGAAAAAAAGTTAGTTGGAGCAGTTTAAAGTATATCCACTTTCATTTGTTAGATGCTGTGGTGATGACGCCTATAACATTAGGTCAAGGTCCTCAGAAACCTGGGAATCAGATTATAACTATGGATGTTTTAGAGCAGAAGAACTGGTGGCAGCTGGAGGAGGTATGTTCTCAGATTATTGGGATATCTGTGATTTTCTTAGCTTGTCTAAATGAGCACAGATGTTGTTTTTTTTTTTTTGTTTTTTTTTCAGTTAGTGTTGCTTCAGACGTACATGATGGTTCTTTAAAAATAATATTTGGATGTTTTTATTTATTTATCATTTGCTTTATTCATTATAACTTGTTTATTATGTGGTGTGAGCTGTTATTTTAAAGGTGTTCAGCACTGGAGTTGGCCAACACTTTTTAATGAGCACAAGTTATCATCCATGTCACAAGATTTGGACTATGCTCTTTTGTGCTTCTTCTTTTTCAGTAGATGTTAGAGAGTGTAAATACTTTAAATTTCAGTGCTCAATTGGTTACATACACTTCTACTTTGTCCTCTGTAGTGATCTTTTCCTATTGTAGTTTTGTTTTCAAAATTCTTTACTTGTAGCCATAGATTTGTGACTGGTTTAACTTCTTGTGTCATTATCTACTCTGTAGTGCTAGGCAGTAGACGCTGCAAAACTGCAGCTAATCTTGGGCATGTGTGCATGTTCAGCTATTTTTATGCACAAGAAGCTACAGTTTCACAGTGCTTACCCATGCTCTGCTACTGCTGCTAGGTGTCAACAGTAACAGATGGTAGGTAGCTGAGATAGGGCATGTTTGGTTGCTTATTATGCTGTGATATTGTGAAGTCTTATCTGAGGCTGTCAAGTGACCTGTTCATTCCATTTACTTCTGAGTCTTCCTCTTTTTTTTTCATGTTGTAATCTCCTACAGCCAGCATCTTTGGATTTTTTCACATGGTGGCCAAACCATTTTAGTTTTTGTGTATTTGTGTAATGATGATGATATAAAATTCTGAACTCTTCATTTTTCACAGATCTCTTCACATTTTGTTTGCAGCTTTTCTCAAACATCTCATTTCACACGTGGTTAATTTTCTTTCATGTCCTTTGGTTAATATACAAGTCTGGCACTAATAACCTTTGGTTGGAATAAAGACTGTATTTATCATTTGTCTTCAATGGGTGATCATTGATAGACAGTATCACATCTCCCTTGCGCAAGCTTGTGTTTTCTTTAGAAGAATCATGGAAATCAGCCAGTTGGTCCTTTGATGTCCAAATACATTTCATATTTATAGGTGTGGCTGTGTATGTGACATTTAAAGCCATAAATATCCACTGAATTCATGAAAGTTGGAGCCGACATTGGTGAAAATAAAGTCTGTAAAACACAGACCACATCTCTCCTGGTAAGCCATTTGGTTTACTCAGAATACAAACCTGTGAGAAAATTCCCATTGTTTTAAGGGTGGATCAACATTATTTGAATTATAAAGGCTTACTTGAAAAGGATTTTTAGCTTTTTAATGTACTACAGATGTCCTTATACAGTTTACAGTGATTTAGAATTTTCAAGAAATTTTATTCAAACAATATTTATGTTTTGTTTGTTGGTATCTAGATGGCCAACAATCTGTTACAACAAGCTCAGCAGCTGAAAATAATGATAGAACAAGTGAAGCAGCAGAGCCTGATTGCGAAGGATGCTGCTTTACAGCAACAGAGGATGCAGTTGGAGAAAGAAAAACAAGATGTAAGTATCCCGTAGATAATTCACTTGACCCAACACTGGCTTCAGTGTGCAGACAGTTAACTGTAGACAGTAACTCTTAGCTGGAAGGGGGAGGGGGGGGGGGACATAGATAGTGAACTACTACTCTCACAGACACACTGTCTGTCTGTCAAAGTTTTCTTGTACCTTTCCTCTTTTCTTCTCTCACTGTCATTGCCAGTGCATAAATGCATTTCATTTATTGTAACTTTTTCATGATTGATTTTCAAGATGTCTGTATATTATTCACCCCTTTCCCACAACACTAGTTAGTTGCATATCCTTTACAGGATTATGACAAATAAAACTAACCAAAGCCAGTTTTTGTGTGTGGGTTTTTCTAGGCAATTAATTCAGTGGTTTGTCATTGCTTTCTGAATAATTTAATACTCATGCCAGAATTATGAAAATATGTTCACATGTCTAAGTCACAGTTAATAAAAGTTAGTTGTGTATCCTTTACAGGACTTTGCAGAGACCAACCCCAGCATTTTTTGGCTGTTGTGGTTTTTCTAGGCAAACTTATGTCCAGTAGTTTGCCATTGCTTTCTGGGCGGTCGGCTTCTTGATACCACTGTGGAAACCAATGCAAGGCGCAAGGCCCGCAGCTGGGATTGAACCCGGCATTACGAAGCTTGTTCGCAACGGCAAAGCCACAGATGCCAACTTCTACCTTGTAGTTGTTTGATTTTGATGGGACTACATTTGTAATGTTTATGTCTAGCTCTAGTCATGTAAGCCATTAAGATCTTTGTTAAGCTGAGTGCAGTTAGGTCATCAGCGTAAAGATCTTTTCACTTTGATCTTGGTAGCGAGGTCATTTTTATAGTTCAGGAACCATTTGCAGCTGTTGGTTTGTCCTAAGGGCCGTCTGTGTTGTAAATGTTTTCTGCTTGACATGACTAGTTTTCTCATTTGTATCAAAATTGTTTTAGACATCACTGAAATTGTTTTCTTAACTGTTTTATTAGCTGAGTACATTTGATAATAGGACAGTGGGTATCAGGACAGTCTGGTAACTCACATGAATGCACGGGTTGTTCAGCCTCACATGGGAAAATTCTTACAAAGTTTATGGCAGTTTTGTTTTAAATGAGATGTGACCTACGGATATGTTGATGCGATATATTTTTGTATAGAGATGTGCCTTGCCACATTCGTTATTTTTTTATTAGAAGTCTGCGCTGGCTGCTGAGTAGTATGGGGACGGAGCGCATATGGGAATGCCCTGAGTGCTGTGATGTCAATTCTTAACTCATTAGTTATTTTTCAACATGAGTGAGTCGTACCTTACCACATTAGTTGTGTGTTGTAACTTCAGTTGCACACAATGGTTGTGTTTAGAGACAGTTGTATTTTGTTAGTTTAGTTGCACCTTACACATTAGTTGAGTGTCAAGACGGTTGTGCATTGGAATCTCATGATGCAAATGTAATCTCTTGCATGACTGAGCTCGTATGGTAAATAACTCGAATCCTGAAACTGTTTTTCCTGTTAGAATTAAAGCCCTCCAAAAATTGTGCCATTAGTTTCAGAATGGCGTTTAGTTTTGTTTCGTTAACGGGGGAAAATGAGCACCACTGGTTTGTGTGTAGTTTTTGCGGGAAATAGGGTTACTTCTGACCATAATGCTATGGTTCATCATCATCAAGTGCTTTGTTGACTGGTTTGAGTCGTTCTTCGAAAATAATAACATGACCTAATCCATTCAAAAGTTATCAAGATGCTGTCAGGTAATACCAAGAGTTACCCTCTCTCCTGCTTACATCCTGAATTTTGTCTCATATTCTGAGGCAGACAAATTGGTAATCCTGATCTCGTATCCTGAAAAACCTGTTTCCACGTACACTCACATCCCGAGGTTCCACTGCATATTGTTACTTCAGTGGTATGTTACATATTAGATGTTTGTCAAGACAGTTGTGTAATTGTTACTTCAGTGGTATGTTACACATTGGATATTTGTCAAGACAGTTTGGTAATTGTTACTTCAGTGGTATGTTACACATTGGATATTTGTCAAGACAGTTGTGTAATTGTTACTTCAGTGGTATGTTACACATTGGATATTTGTCAAGACAGTTGTGAAATTGTTACTTCAGTGGTATGTTACACATTGAATATTTGTCAAGACAGTTGTGTAATTGTTACTTCAGTGGTATGTTACACATTGGATATTTGTCAAGACAGTTGTGTAATTGTTACTTCAGTGGTATGTTACACATTGGATATTGGTCAAGACAGGTGTGTAATTGTTACTTCAGTGGTATGTTACACATTGGATATTTGTCAAGACAGTTGTGTAATTGTTACTTCAGTGGTATGTTACACATTGGCTATTTGTCAAGACAGTTGTGTAATTGTTACTACAGTGGTATGTTACACATTAGATGTATGTCAAGACACTTGTATATTGTAGACTGAGTAGGATGTCACGTTTTTTGCTGCAGGCAGTGAATGCAGCTCGAATAGAAGTTCAGATGAATCTGTCTCGTGTTGTGATGGCTGAAAGATCTCAACGGGACATTATGGTCCAGCAAGCTTACTCCAAGGCCAGGGCTGAACTGCAGGAAAAGATGGACACAGTGACTGTTATCTCTGATGACAAGGTTCATTGTTGTTTGTACTAGATCAGGCTTCATTGTCGCTATCTCTCTCTCTCTCTCTCTCTCTCTCTCTCTCTCTCTCACTCTCTGTGTGTGTGTCTCTCTCTCTTTAGTTCACTCTCTCTCTCTCCTCTCTCTCTTTTTTCTCTCTCTGTCTTTAGCTCACTCTCTCTTTTTTCTCTCTTTCTCTCTTTTGTTGTCTGTGTAAGAGAATGTGTAGGCTTAGTGTGATCTTCGGCCTGAGAGATGTGGCTGTATAGAAAAATGACAACAGTTCTTGGAACAGCCACAGTAAGTCATAAACGCTAACATGGTGCAAAGACAACTTAACACAAATTTCAGCATGTTATGACAGTGTCAAGTTTTATGAAAAAGAAATAATGAGGGGAAATAAGGCAAGAATCTTGTTGTCAGTACATGACAGTATATCAACACATGAATGCATGCATGGTTATGGAGACCACACGCTCGCCGCGGATGGGAAGGTCGTGGGTTCGCTCACTGGTGGAGACAGACTTTTTTCAAAAATGACCTTGGCTCACAGGTTGACTCAACCTTGAGTGGGTACCGGGTGCAGTCCGGGGAAGTAAAGGCGGTCGATGTGATGCTGACCACATTACCCATCTTGTGCCGATTGGTCTATAGAAATATAGGTCTAGCCCTATGCGCCTAAAGGCGTAGAAAAGGGTCCTTTACTTTTTATGGAGATCACAAAATGTGATGTGTAGAGTAATTGTCATGCTTGTTATAAGGCTATATTATATATATATGTGTGTGTGTGTATGTATGTATATACAGTAGAACCTCGCTTAACGAGCACCTCTCATAACGAGTAATTCGCAAAAGGAGCAAAACAAATTGTAAAAGAATGACTCGCTCAACAAGCGACGTTTTACATAACGAGTGGATAGGAGAGGTGAAGTCTGAGATTTTGCGTATGTTACATCAGTGTTTAGCACTCGTTACAGTATCATTGTCGCTTGTGATCACACATTTTCTCAAACTTGTATTATATTGTGATAAATGTGCATGAATCCTCCATGCCTACAAGATGACCTCCCTGATAAATGGAAGTTAATCAAGATCCAGTTTCTGCCTCCCAACACCACTCCGTTACTCCGGCTAATGGACCAAGTTATTTCTAACTTTAAGAAGCTCTACATTAAAGCACTCTTCGAGCATTGTTTTCAGGTGACTGAAGGGACCAACCTCACTCTCAAAGAGGTTTGGAAAAATTACTTCCACATCGTTGCCTGCCTCAAGATGACCGACAAGGCGGGGGAAGGGGTTATCAAGAGAACCCTAACTTCTTCTTGGAGGAAGCTTTGGCCAGAGAGTGTTGTGGATTTGTGACTTTGAGGGGTTCGAGACAGTACCTGTGGAACCTGTAGTCAACGAGATTGTGTCTTTGGCTACTATCATGGTATTGTAGGTGGATAACAGTGATATCGAAGAGCTTGTGGAAGAGGACAGCCAAAAGCTGACCATCGAAGAGCTTATGGAGTTGCATTGTATTTCACAGCAAGACGTTTTAGAGGAAAGTTTGTCAGAGGAGGAGGAGAAGAAGGTAACAAAAAGCAACAATCTTCTAGCAAAATAAGAAAAATGCTGAAAGCATAGGGAACTGTTGCTTCTCACATTGAGAAGCATCACCCTAATAAGGAAGTGGCTATGCGCGCTGCAAATTTAATGATAATGCTATGTCGCATTTTCGCCAAATTTTGAAACGTTGACAAAAACAAATGTCTCTACATTTTTCTAGTAAAAAAATAGTTAGCTATGTATCATAATTTTTTCGACTTTTTTTTTCGCAAATCGAATTCCCATTTCATGTGGGTTCGTTCCACGTTTGAAGAGAAGATGAAGATGATTCACTCTCCTTAAATATGTATATAATTTTCTTTGAATAAATGTTATAGTATAACTTATACATAACATTTTGTAGGTAGTTTTTTCGACCTGGAACGCATTATTGCATTTTACATTAATTTATATGAGAAAAAGTGCTTCGCATAATGAGTGTTTCGCTTAACGAGTATGATTCTGGAACGAATTATGCTCGTTAAGCGAGGTTCCACTGTATATATATATATATATATATATATATATATATATATATATATATATGTGTGTGTGTGTGTGTGTGTGTGTGTGTGTGTGTGTATATATATAAAATTGGCTGGCCTGTTTAATGACACCACTTGCACACGCTGGACTGATCTATCTGAGATATAATACTGTCTGATTTGTCTGTTCTTTCACAGGTTACATACAATGTCTCCTGGCCCTCAGGCACTGCAGGAGCTGGCAACATCACAATGGTCATGGCACAAGAAGATGAAGAGGAGGATAAAGAAATGAAAGGAAGATTATCGTAGTTTGAGATTTTCTTGTAATTTTATGTGCTTTGTCTCCTGTAAATAAATATATGTACAGGTGAAATGAATATGTGTACAAAGATTAAATGAACATGGGCACAGATGAAATGAAAGTGACTACAGGTAAATTTAATATGTTAATTGAAATGAAAGTGTGTACAGGTAAATTTTATATTTTAATTGAAATGAACATATGTACAGGTAAAATTAACGTCTCTTTGCTGGCTGTGACTGTCAGGTAAATGTGAATGGTATGGCAACATTTGAGTGTGAGTATCTCTTGTTCCAATTATTGGTGGGGAGACCTTGAGGATGTGTCTTGAATGTGAATAGCTGCCAGTGTGAGATGATTATATCATATTCCTGACAGATGTTTTGTGCAGCTACAACTGTTTGCAGTGTTAACTGCTGCTAATTTGTTGACTGATTCACACAGTTATTGCTAATTAAGTACAAGTTGATATAACGTTCGTAAACTAAAGACTTGATTTTTTGCAGCAGTTATGTGTGTATTTTATGAAAGTAAATAACTGATGTATGGAATGCTTGCACACACACACACACACACATAGCTGTGTGGTCATCTTTTTTGTTGCATATAATGAAATTTGTATAGGTAATTGGAGCAGTCAATTGTTGTCTTCTTGATAGCTTTCTTGATGGGAAACATTTTTATATTAATCTTGATTGTTATACTGTAAAGGCTTGATTCAGTGTATATATGAGCATGAAAGAAAGGCTTGATTCAGTGTATATATGAGCATGAAAGAAAGCTCAAAGGTATGAGAATCGCAGTATAAGGTCAGCATAGAAAGTTTCCTGTTTTTCATAATTCTCTAGCAGACGTAGACTCATCCCGGTGTAAGGTTGATATTTGTGTGTTTTTTAAACAGGAAATGGCTGTCCTCACTTGACTCGGCCGCCATAAGTGATAATCCACTGTATTAAATAGAGTGATTACTGTTGTATTTAACATAAACAAGATTATATAAAATTAGATTGGTTCTGTTAGTGGAAACTTATGCATATTTTAGCAGTGCTCTAGAATGAGTAGTGTCTAGGATCTCTAACAGTAGATTCATTATATTCTTTTAATTATCATTGGGATGATTGAAGGGGACCTGTTTTAATCTGTTTTACATTTGCATCAATCAGGCTTTCAGCATGTCAGTTTTAATTTGGCATTGTAAAGTATATATGTTGTCGTCATTAGAATAAACAAAGGGAGACAACCGAGACAGGCAGTGCAATGGACACCACAAGGGCAGCAAGGAAAAGGGAGGCACTTGAAGGTGAATCTTTCAGGCTGAACTCAAGGCTATGCTAAGGACTAAACGAGATAGGGAGAATAGCTCAGGATTGAATTGAAAGGCGACAGTTTGTCAATGCCTTATGTGCCTCTGGACATGATGAGGATTTACTGAGTGATACGTGTTGTATGCATAAGATGGATGGATGCAAAGGAAACACCAGAAGTGTACAGTTTATATAAAAGATGAAGTGCCTGTCTAGTGAGTACATTAGGCAGCAGTGGGTTTGGAGTATGTGGACTCTACCTATTTGTTCACTCTATGACTGGGACACACTTGGAGTATGTGGACTCTACCTATTTGTTCACTCTATGACTGGGACACACTTGGAGTATGTGGACTCTACCTATGTGTTCACTCTATGACTGGGACACACTTGGAGTATGTGGACCTGTTCTTTCACTCTATGACTGGGACACACTTGGAGTATGTGGACCTGTTCTTTCACTCTATTGACTGGGAGACACTTGGAGGGTAAGTAGTCTTCACTTCTGTGACTTCATACATCTGGTATTATTTGTTGCTCCTTTTAATGTATTTATTGTTTAATATTTTTCTGGGGAGAATTAAAAGGTTTAAATAGACATTCACAACTTGCATAGCATGTTGTTTCATCTAAAAATAACTGGGATAATTAGTTTACAGTGCTCGCACACCTGTATTAGTATTTCATGTTCAAACAAACCAAATTGGAGAATGAGATGTTTAGGGTGAGGTTTATGCCTCATAAACTTATATCAAACAGTAATCAGTCTGTTTACTTTGTAACTGAAAATGTATTTACTGTTTGTGTAAAATATATTTTGTGGAAATGTGTTATTTATTCTCTAATCTACTCCTAATATTACCTGTAATGTGTATACTATTGATGGAAGCTTCACAGTAGAGACTACAAGCATGTTGATACCAAATTTCACCGTGCCTATTATTGGATTCCACTGTTTGTGTGTGTTTAGCAGTCAGACTGCTCATTAAGCTGGTCTGTACATTATACAGTACTAGCACAGATGCCATCAAATGCTTCTGTCCAATGTAATAAAAGAGCTTGCTCAAATATGGCTGCCTTGTTCATTACCGCTGAATACTGGAAGCCCTTTTGGTTCATATAGCAGCAATTACATTTGTTCATTTACAGTCAGATTAACTCACATATAATGTGTCTGATTGTTTGCCAGCACGCCTTCATACCACTGAGACAATATTCAAAGGACGCAAACTACGCAGGACCTCTAAAGCAGTGCTTACCACTCTGCAAGGAGCATACCTGTCTTCAACTTTCTTAACTTGCCGTGTGAGTCAGTTTCAATCATAAAGTGTAGGCATCTGGTTCTGAAGCTACGGGAAGGCTACAGTGACTACCTCTGCCTCTATTCTCAAACCAAATGCGATACTGTATGCCAGACTTTGTGGCACAGAAGGTCATCCAAAGCTTTTGCTATGATCCCCATGCACTCCTTCTCTACACAGAGCCATCTGTCTAGGTGATCACATGATCATTCCATTTTTAAAAATTATTCCACAGCACTTTTTGCACTCAGTGTGATTGTTATTCAGGCATTTTGACCTATTCCTCTCCATCTAATATTGTTAAACCTGCAAACATGTTTAATTGTGACTTTAGCTTGAACCATCCAAGACCCTGTTTTTAGGCTGTGACCTTTAGCTCTTGGGCTTCCTGCAGGAGATGTTTTTGTTGTTGTCTGTGTCTACTCTGAGACTGCTGGCGTGAATCTATATATAATTGTCGGCAGTGCAAGTGTATATCAACACCATACTACTGGGGTATATCTTGTACATCTAAGATTCACTCTTATGTCTTGCTTCTGTATACATTCAAGTTTCATCAGTTGACACTTAATACAGGAAGCATCTAAGTCCATAATCTGTTACCGAGATGATCCGGCGCTGATATTTTGTAGGTCACATCAAGACCAGTAAGTGCATGTCCTTAGAAAGAAACAGCCAAGAAGGCTAACAAAAATCACTCTTGTTCAGTAATGGCTTGAGAAAAATACGCTTCATTTTATTACGTAACTTTTCATAATTCAAATGGTAATGTATGTTAGGTAATCCTTCATAATTCAAATGGTAACATATGCTACATAATTCTTCAAAATTTAAAAGGTAATGTATGCTACGTAATCCTTCATAATTCAAATGGTAATGTATATGGTTAGGTAATTCTTCATAATTCAGGAGGTAATGTACATGGGGGAATGACAAAGTCAGACAGTGGAAATTCTGGACGTAGCTTTCTAGCTGCAGTTATTTGTATTTATTTAGTTATTCTACCAACTGACAGATCAGCATCATCAATTTCCACTTTTTCTGTTGAACACTGCATTTAGAAGGAGTAATTCGATATGTATTCCATGTGGATGTATTAATTCTCAATATCATCAGTCTGTTTCTCCTGAGGCATCTAATTTATCTTCTTTCCATTTACCACTAAGTAGTGCAGTACCAGCCAAACTGTCAGTTCTTTCCCAGCACACCTGTTTAACCTGGAGAAATTTGTGGCAGTGAATGAGTTAACAAGTTGTATGAAAATGTTGATTGGTGGACTGACAATGAAAGAGTTTACAACTTGACTAACTGAAAGAGTTAACACATTTTGCAGCAGTGTTTCCCTATATAACCTGTACATCCTTCAGCAATTAGATTATATAATCCTCTACTTCCTACCGATATTTATAACTTTATGATCTTAATACATTTCGTTTCATGTGTATCCCTATACGTCCATTGA
Organism: Candidula unifasciata; assembly: GCA_905116865.2. NCBI lineage: Eukaryota > Metazoa > Mollusca > Gastropoda > Stylommatophora > Geomitridae > Candidula > Candidula unifasciata. The sequence goes on along the minus strand of CAJHNH020004218.1, from coordinate 6,809 downwards.
GTATCCCCAGTATTTCTTTATATAAATGTTGAATTAAGAATCAGCACTCAGAGCACTCCCATAAGCGCTCCGTCTTCAGCAGCATGCAAAGAATTCCAGTTCTGATGGAACCAGTAACTGTCTGTATATCCGTCTCACCCCTCCCCTGAGTGTTGAGCGCCTGCCAGATCCCCTGGAAACTCCTCACAGCGCCATTCTCCTCAGACTGTAATGATCTGTTTCTTCGCACTATTCACTCAATCCCAAAGGGTCCTCACAATATCTAGCTTGTCACACATCAATTCACCACCAAGTGGTGCAGAGCTGGCCAGTCTATCTGCCTGCTGATTTCCCAACACACCGGCCTCATGTGGAGAAAATATCCGCCTAACCGGGTCCTCTGAATTGATGCTTGCCACTCTGCTCAGAGCATTCCTGTCTACACCTTTCTCAACATGCTCTGTGAGTCAGTTACAACCACGGCATGTGTGTACAGCTGATTCTCAAGCCAGCAAAGACTGCCTCCACCTCCATTCTCAAACTAGATGTGATGTGATACATGCAAGGCTTTGTTGCACAGAGCGACATCCATTCGCTGTTGCTATGAAGAGAAATTTAAGTATCTGGGCACATAGATAACAGATGGAAGATGCCTTACTGAGATCAGAAACAGAATAGGACAGGCAAAAACTGCATTTTATAAAAGGAAGAACACCTTATGCAATAGATCTTTGTCATTGAAGGTTAGAAAAAGAATTCTTGCTTGCTACATACATCCAGTTTTGACATGCTGTGAGTCCTGGACAATCGGTAAGCAGGCCAAACTATTTCATGAGGCCTCAGAGATGTGATTTTAGAGAAGAATGCCTAAAATACCTTGAACAGCCAAAATGAGCAACCAGGAAATTTTAAAAGAGGCGGGAGCCCGAAGATAACTTCTCACGGACATCGGAAGGAGACATAATTTTTCGGTCGTGTTATGAAAGAGGGAAAATTTAAGAGGTTGTGACCACTGGAAAGATCTGCGGAAGGAGGGATAGAGAAAGGCAATGAGAGAAGATTCTTGACAGTCTTGTTGCATGGCATGGAGGTGTGAAGCACACGAACTGATACATGCTGCAGGAGATTGCAGATTGTAAGAGGTATGATCGCCCACACCAGTCGGCAAGGCACCTGATGAGGATGAACCCCATGCACTTCGTGTGCCTCTCAACACAGATCTATCTGTATAGATAATCACCTCACTTGGGCTGGAATAGCTATTTAATCGTTTGTTGAACTTCTCATTCTGCAGCACCAGTGCTGGTCAATCCCTGCACTCACGACCCTGCATAAGTCTGAAACTTGCTCGGACATCTTGACATACTCCTCTTCTCGTTCAAAATTATCAAGCTTGCATACGTGTCCAATTTTGTCTTGTGCTTGCGCCATCCAAGACCTTCCTCTTTTCAGTCTTTGACCCTTAGATCTATCCAGGGCTTCATGCAGCAGGTGCTTCTTGTCTGCAGCTACTGTGAGATATGACTTTGCTTGCAAAACTATAAGCCTATATGTATAGGCAGTGCAAGTATGTATCGCATACATACTACCGTTGTATCTCTTGTTCATCCCAGAATTACCCAGCATGGCTTTATTCTGTATGCGTTTAAGTTTTACTAGCTGACTCTTTGATATGGTAAGAATTCCAAGCCCATAATATATCACTGACAGGATCACATTCTTTATATAACTATACATCATATGGATATTTTCTTACATAACCCTACAAGTGGAGCACAATATACCCTTGATCTACTTATCGATTGAATAAAAAAAAAATATATAACTACATTGTGACACAGTAATGTTGTGAGCAGTAACTGTTGCCTTTGACCGTTGATAAAGATTTTGGGAGAAAACGCTGTTCTTTTTGGTATTATCATCGTCTCACGTGTGGGACGCAATTTTTCGCTATTTTAAAGCCCTGGTTTTTTTTTTCCGGGGGTCGTAATATAGCTTTCGATTGAACGCGGTTTCTATGACCTTTCCACAGGTGATCCTCATGCGCATCGTAGCACTTTGTGTCACGGGTGTTTGTCGCTCTGGCCCTCTCTTGATGTACCCCACCAGGACATCACACAAGCAATAAACACCAGATGACACAAAGTGCCACCTTGCTGATGAGGATCACCCGTGTAGAGGTCCTTGAAAGCCCGTTCATCAGGCTATATTTATGGCTCAGCTATATTCAGGGCCCCCGGTAAAAGCCAGGGTGGGGCTTAAAAAAAAGAAAAATTTTATCCCACATGGGAACTGACTGACTGACTATCTACCCCACCAGGACATCACATAAGCGATAAACACCCGATGACACAAAGTGCCACCATGCGGATGAGGATCACCGTGGAGAGGTCCCAGAAACAGCGTTCAGACAATTGGCCACATTGATGGCCTGCCTATATTGCGGCCCCTGGCAAAAGCCAGAGTGGGGCTTCAAATAACAATAAATAACGTCCTAAGAAGGACGTAGGGATTTATTAATTATTGTAAAGCGGTGCACATGGGAACGGCTAACTCAACTGGACATAAATTGTCGCTCTGTGTGTTGTCCTGGTGGAATAAAATTTACTTACCCTGTTGTATTTTTGTCACTCTTTTCCATCTGCTGAACTCTCTAGGCAGTCAATATGTATTGTTTTGTGTACTTCGCATCGTAATCTTGTTCTGTTGTTAAAATCGTCATCGTCGTCGTCGTCAATTTAAAATTCGGCCGCTAAATGCGTTTTTGGGGGCGAACAATTTGCGATCCGTTGCTTGATTAGGTGTTAAAAAATTCAGAGTAAATTCCCTTTGACCGTATCTCAGCTGCACCAATGGTTTCGCACCGCGCTATCAGATGAGTGTCCTACGTCGTTTACCAAGTTACATCACAAAGTAACTTGTATGCTAATCCGGAAGCAATCGACGACCTCTTTGTTGTAAACAATTGCAGAAACGCCTCTAAGTTCTGCTATACTCACAATTTACGTTGGTACTGTAAACTTTTTTTTTTATTACCTAACCATAAATTTAAGAAGAAAAAAAATAAGACTTCCTAACACACCCACCTCCAAATTTTAACTAGAAAATTGTTTCTAATGGGAGGGAGGGGGTTGGGGGGGGGGGGAGGTAGGCCCACAATGTATTCTAAATGGCAGCGCCCCTGGTCATCTTGTAAGGCAGATTTGAATTCCGTGTTTCCCGTGTTGGTTCCCGGCCCTTACTGTGGGGACAACAATAACAGGCTCAAAAGCATGACGTAAGAGTCGACTAATTTTGGGCTTCTTTTAAAGTTGGACCGCATTTGTCTGAGATGTTAGGAACCAACAGTCTGCATATCAATGAGTCAGATCTATAAAATGGATGTTGACTCAACACTCAGGTTTTGGAACTGGACTAGTGTCCAGAAGTGAACGAACAACCAGAACTTTCTCTGCCCAAGTTTACAGCCGATGGACGCGAAGAATAAAAATGCAAGGTAACAATTTCTTTTTGTAAGTTTTGCATTCAGTATTCATTTTAAAATACAAAGAAATCGTTTTTGTTCTAAGCCGTTAAATATTTCGAATAATTTGCCTTCGGTTGTAATGCTGTCGTATTGTCCATATAAATCTAACATGTGTCAATCAAGTTAGGTCAGTTTCAATTCTAGCCTCTCTCTTTACCTGGATGTGTCCTAAATTGTGTCTGTCGTTGTATAAGGCAGATTTAAATTCAGTGTCATCTTTTCGAATGAAAATTATGTGTTTTGTTACGTTATCACAATCGACGTCACTGCACACTGGGCATTTCCATACGTGCTTTGTCCTCCGATGCAGCAGCCACTCTAAGATTGTTTCCATGAGAGGTTGGCTATTTTGTCTCCTATCTGGGCCTCGAAGGCAGCATAAACATGCTTCACCGCGCTTTACTCCCATAGCACGCAATCATATTAGTTTTAGAGATTCAAGCCGTACAGCGTTGATGATATTTGCTATATGCATGCTTCATCCCACATGAGTTGGCGCAATTCTTGCCAGTTGGTCCGCTCGCTCATTACCCTTCACGCCAACATGACAAGGTGTGTAGATCCAGGTAAGGGAGGTTAAGTGCGATTTCCAATGCTTTCTTCCCATTGAGAGCGCAAACTGCCTGCTGTTATTTTCTGAAGCATGTTCATGAAGTCTGATACAATTACTGCAGGTATGGCTGTCTTACAATGAATCTTTGAATCCATCAAAGATGCAAACAGTGGGAAATGGAGAGTGAGAAGCAACAACGAAATTCATGATCTTTTTAAAATCACCATTGATCACTGGAATTGTGAAAGTTAATAGACTGAAATAGCAGGGGCATATTAGAGAAGGTCTGATGAAAGAGAGGTAAAAACACCATACACAAGGGAGCTGAATGGTCGTAAACTACGAAGCAGACCAAAAAGACAGGAGAGCTGGCGACAGATCGAGTATCTTTCAGGCAAACCGTGATGAGAGCGACGTTCTGCAAAGGTCCTGCTACATGATGATGATGATAATCTTATATACTGTGTAGACTCTACTACTGTAACAGGTATTCTATCAACTGTGTAGATTCAACTACTGTAACAGGTAACTTATAAACCGTGTAGACTCAACACATGTAACAGGTATCTTATAAACAGTGTAGACTCAACACATGTAACAGATATCTTATAAACTGTGTAGACTCAACACATGTAACAGGTATCTTTAAACTGTGTAGACTCAACACATGTAACAGGTCTCTTATAAACCGTGTAGACTCAACACATGTAACAGGTCTCTTATAAACCGTGTAGACTCAACACATGTAACAGGTATCTTATAAACCGTGTAGACTCAACACATGTAACAGGTCTCTTATAAACCGTGTAGACTCAACACATGTAACAGGTCTCTTATAAACCGTGTAGACTCAAAACACATGTAACAGGTATCTTATAAACAGTGTAGAACTCAACACATGTAACTCAACAGGTTATTTTATAAACCGTGTAACAGGTATCTTATAAACTGTGTAGACTCAACACATGTAACAGGTATCTTATAAACCGTGTAGACTCAACACATGTAACAGGTATCTTATAAACCGTGTAGACTCAACACATGTAACAGGTATCTTATAAACTGTGTAGACTCAACACATGTAACAGGTATCTTACAAACTGTGTAGACTCAACAAATGTAACAGGTATCTTATAAACCGTGTAGACTCAACACATGTAACAGGTATCTTATAAACCGTGTAGACTCAACACATGTAACAGGTATCTTATAAACCGTGTAGACTCAACACATGTAACAGGTATCTTATAAACTGTGTAAACTCAACACATGTAACAGGTATCTTATAAACTGTGTAGACTCAACACATGTAACATGTATCTTATAAACCGTGTAGACTCAACACATGTAACAGGTTTCTTAGAAACTGTGTGGACTCAACTACTGTAACATGTATCTTCTGTATTGTATAGACTCAACTCGTGTAACAAGTATCTTCTGTATTGGGTAGACTTATTTTATATAATATTTATCTATGTGATATACGACACAATTAAATTTGCCGGTGTCTATGTCCCAGGCGTTGCGAACACGATTCGTAATGCCGAGGTGCCGGATTCGATCTCAGCTGTGGGCGATTTGATAACAGGCCGTCTTGCGTTGGTTTCGACGGTGGTACCGAGAGGCGACATTTCAATGAGCAGTAACAAACTACTGAACGTATGTTTTCACAGTAAAACGATAACAGCCAACACACATGCTAGGGTTGGTTCTGCAAAGTCCTGTAAATGATACACTACTGTAAGTGTCAACTATATTATACAGAGTTATATAATAATTAACTTGCATAATGTATAGACAGATATAAAATGTATGTCTTCTATACTGTATAGACTCCTCTTTTATATTACCTTCTTCACTCTGTGGACCCATATAACAAGACTAGGTATACTGTATAGTATAAATCATTCAGAATAGAGCCGTCAGAGTAATTCTGGGATGTAACAAAGATGACTCCTTAGTGTTTATGCGATATATTCTTGCTCTGGCGACAATTACAAGTAGGCTGCAAGCAAAGTCTTACCTCTGAGTAGCCGCAGACAAAGAAGCACCTCCTGCGTGAAGTTCGAGCTAGCGTGTAGAGGTGAACAGTGCGAGGGCACGAACAGGTACCAGCAAGGTCTCAGGAGAATGGTGCTGCCAGGAAGATCTGTCCGAAGATCCACACTCAAGGAAAGGCAAGATATATAAATAAGCAGACTGTTACTGGGACCATCGGAATCAGAACTCATCGCTTGCTGCTGAAGATTCGGACGGAGCGCTTAGGGGAGTGTCCCGAGTACTATGATGCCGATTCTTAACTCATAATTATATAAGACCATCTAATTACACAAGTTTTTTTTTTGTATCTGTATATAGTCATCTCCTAAAACAAGTATCTTCTATTTTGAATAGACATAGCTATGTCTATAGCAATTAATTTATAAACTGTATCAACTGATCTCATATAAAATTAATGTACTATCTACCATGCAGATCCATCTTATATAAAAAGAGGCTAGTGTACTGTGTCTGTAGCAATTAATTTATAGACTGTATCAGCTGATCTCATATAAAATTAATGTACTATTTACCATGCAGATCCATCTTATATAAAAAGAGGTTATTGTACTGAGTCTGTAGCAATTAATTTATAGACTGTATCAACTGATCTCATATAAAATTAATGTACTATTTATCATGCAGATCCATCTTATATAAAAAGAGGCTATTGTACTGAGTCTGTAGCAATTAATTTATAAACTGTATCAG
>CAJHNH020004217.1:0-44471 GCA_905116865.2 Candidula unifasciata | reverse complement strand
TGGAAGTGTATATGTGGGCTAGTGGATGTGGCTAGTGGAAGTGTATATGTGGTTAGTGGAAGTGTATATGTGGTTAGTGGAAGTGTATATGTGGCTAGTGGAAGTGTATATGTGGTTAGTGGAAGTGTATATGTGGCTAGTGGAAGTGTATATGTGGTTAGTGGAAGTGTATATGTGGTTAGTGGTTGAGTAATCAGGTATGTATATAGAGTTAGTGGAAGTGTATATGTGGCTAGTGGAAGTGTATATGTGGCTAGTGGAAGTGTATATGTGGTTAGTGGAAGTGTATATGTGGTTAGTGGAAGTGTATATGTGGCTAGTGGAAGTGTATATGTGGTTAGTGGAAGTGTATATGTGGTTAGTGGAAGTGTATATGTGGTTAGTGGAAGTGTATATGTGGTTAGTGGAAGTGTATATGTGGTTAGTGGAAGTGTATATGTGGTTAGTGGAAGTGTATATGTGGCTAGTGGAAGTGTATATGTGGCTAGTGGAAGTGTATATGTGGCTAGTGGAAGTGTATATGTGGTTAGTGGAAGTGTATATGTGGCTAGTGGAAGTGTATATGTGGTTAGTGGTTGAGTAATCAGGTATGTATATAGAGTTAGTGGAAGTGTATATGTGGTTAGTGGAAGTGTATATGTGGTTAGTGGAAGTGTATATGTGGCTAGTGGAAGTGTATATGTGGTTAGTGGAAGTGTATATGTGGCTAGTGGAAGTGTATATGTGGTTAGTGGAAGTGTATATGTGGCTAGTGGAAGTGTATATGTGGCTAGTGGAAGTGTATATGTGGTTAGTGGAAGTGTATATGTGGTTAGTGGAAGTGTATATGTGGCTAGTGGAAGTGTATATGTGGCTAGTGGAAGTGTATATGTGGCTAGTGGAAGTGTATATGTGGCTAGTGGAAGTGTATATGTGGTTAGTGGAAGTGTATATGTGGCTAGTGGAAGTGTATATGTGGCTAGTGGAAGTGTATATGTGGTTAGTGGAAGTGTATATGTGGTTAGTGGTTGAGTAATCAGGTATGTATATAGAGTTAGTGGACGTGTATATGTGGTTAAAAGATTTGTAATCAGGTAATTACAGTTTCAACTCCACAACAAGCGGGTCACCCAATACTTGCTCTGATTCTGTGCCAACACAAACAGCACAGAATGCTCATCATTGTCCCTTGTCAATAGACTGACACATACTGCGGTCTTCAAGGCCAGTAGCATAAACACGTATTAAATTCATAAGGCAACTATCAGAAGTGCCAACACAAACAGTCCAACACTAGAAATGGATTTCATCATCAATGGAAGCAGTAATTACCACATATTAATAACTGCACACACAGTTGATTGCATAAGGCATCATGAGTTCTTTGGCAGTAGGTCATTCTCCATTTTCTGAATCTGCACTTCACAACACAAACCTTGTTGGGCACAGCTGATAAACATTCCAAATTAAATCTGCAGCTCACAGTATTGCCTCATGCACTCATCTGAGTAGCTGAGTGATGAAATTATGTCCTTTCCATATAAACATGGTGGAAAATGCCATAGCTAACTATAGAAACAAAAACAAATATAGATAGCAATTAATCTTTTTCTGTTAAATCTGAGGTAACAAAATTACTATTTTCAGTGAATGAGACATCTTTTTTCATTGGAGGTTAAACTCTACAGTAATATCCATTCTGTTTCTCTGTTAGTTTTTTTTATTACTGACATGCCAGAGAAAGTATTTTTACAGAAATAGGAAGCCCTTGAGATGTTAATCTTAAAAAATAGAAGAGAAAAACCACCCACCGTACCTCGTTACATGATTAAGCAAAATTTGTTATTGGCCAACGGAGACTTTTCCCACGGCCAACCAGTGGCTACGACCTACAGGTTGAGGAATACTATACTACAGGATGATGATGATGACTGGGTAATTAAACTATTTCACTGCTGGATGATTGTTCCACAGAAGCCCAAACTGGTATTATAACATCAGTGAAGTATCATCAGTGTGTGTCACTTTCAAAGAAAGCGTCACAATTTTATATTGTATCAGAAACATGATCACAGAATTCCAACGAAAAAAGATATTCTTTCTCCAGATTACTATAGGCAACCTGTTACGGAAGGCCCTCAGACAGCATCCCCGTTTCAGATCTCAACCTGGGCCCTAACCGCAGTGGGAGGAGTTCTTCTGTTTGTGGTCATTTGCCTGGTGGTTTTGTTGATATGTCGGTCAAGGACTAAGAAGTAAGTAGATCATAGTTAACATAGTTCAGAGAATGACACTGGATACTTAACACGGTTTAACTCGTCAAAGTTTTTCAGAATTTTGTCATGGCTAGTTTTAGAATTGGTCTCTTTCTTTAATTTTTATAAACTGTAAAAGTGGGAACGTCAAATTTGTCTGTTTCAGTACATTGATAGAAAACAGGAATTTCAGAATTTGAACAAAACAAATAACTTTTTATGCATCTAAAGACTTCAGTCAGCTCACTTAGTTAGTCTTTCCTCTTGAGCCTAGGGTGGTGCAAAGGTCATAGCTCTCCATGTCTGGCAGTTTGTCGCCACCTGATTTAGGTCTTAGATGTTCATTAGGCCCATAGTTGAGCCTTCCTTCCTTGATGATGGTTCTACACAGGGTCTCTCTTGGTCTTTACGTTTTCTTTTTCTTTCTGTATGAGGGCTTGACGGGGATTTTTCTCAGCTCACTCCACATTGTATATTTGTACATATCATTGCAAGACTGTTGAATATCACCCATTTTAGCGTACAGCTCTTAAAGATATGAGTTATTGTTGCTTCAACTGAAGCCAGGTAAAAGAAACACATAAGGGACAGTGCTTTTCGTCCTGTTACTATTGTTCTCATGTTTTCTGAAAATGAAGCACAACATGTGTGAAACACTTGCCATCATTGCATGGTTTTGGATAGCTTGCATATATCACTACATGGCTTTGGGCTGCACGATGAAAATCCAGTCACTGCTCGGCTGATTCTATCACCATCAGGTGAATGCAGACTTTCACAACAGATCATGCTTCTCCACATCTTGTCATTTCCATCAGCATGGAGCAGTTGATGTGTCTGTCTATGCCAAAATAAATGGCTATCAAAAAATCTTGTCTTCCGCTGTCAATTTTTCCATACATCTTGCAAGTTTCTACAGGTTTTTCCCTATTCTTTTCATTTGGCCTACACAGTTTGACTGCCTTTTTCTGAATTTTATTTTAGGCTGACTTTTTGATTTAACCTCTTTCAAAACAAGCATTTACATTATTCATTTTGGCTGTGCCAGGAATTTTCAGCATTCTTCTAACAGCTGTGTGAAAATGAAAGAAAATGTTTAGTACAGTTAATATGCCGTCAGTTCTGCTCTCTAGTCATAAGCAATTGTAAATATCAGCCTAAAATTATGACCTCCCATCTTTTAAAAGAGCTAATTTATTAAAATAGGCCCAAAAGTTGAAATTACACCCAAAATAGCTTCCATGTAGTTTCTGCCTCTAAATCAGGTTGGGTCCCAGAACTGGGAATTTATGAGTAATTGATGGGAATTTCTTTTTCAGAATAGTGGTTTCTAGAGATTCCATACCTTCATGACATGATTTCCTGGGTACAGACATCTGATGCCAAACCTTCCAGTATATCATTGAAAGACTGTTCATTTTGTGTTTGTTACAAATCCCACACAGTTAAAGACTAATCTGTGGGCCACTGCCTTGCTATAATTTAAAGATAGTAAAACCCTCACACATACAATTTATATTGCATGAATGAAAAAATATCTCTGGGGTTATCATGAATCCTATGAATTTAGTGCACTGTGCTGAGAGCCTGCTTATGATATATGTAAACTCAATTATCAATTTTCTGTATTCGGTAAATAAAAGCCTCCATGTCAAAGTAGTCATCAAAGCAGTCAGGCTTAGTTCTGAAGGTCTTGGATTTGTTTTCAGAAAGCATCAGCCATTTTATAAGTGTGAAGTCTTTTAATGGATCCCTGGGGGTCATTACTGTAGCTACAGAGTTCTTGCTTTGTGCAGTGTGGCCAGCTGCTCTGCAGAGACAGGTCAAGCAATATGGGGATAAAGATCCTGTGCAAGGGAAGTTGATCGCCTTACCTTTAAATCATTCAAAAACTAGGTCTTGGGAAAAAAACAGTTACACTAATACAGAATTCGCTATGCAGATGAAACAGTCCTCCTTTTGAACACTGTAAAGAGAACAGAAAATGTAATCATGTCTGTCCAAAAACACAATGAAGATCAAAACCTATTCTTAAATTTAAATAAAATGAAAATAATGTCCGTAGACAAAACTGGCTGTCGCCCAAAAATAACAATAAATGATGAAGAAATTGAAAATGTCACAAACTTTGAATATCTAGGCTCTGTAATAAATAGCAATGGAGACTGTTTGACTTAAATCAAAAGGAGGATGGTCATGGCAAGGCAAAGATTAAACAGCATTAAAAGTCTATAGTTAAGCAGCAAAAAAATCAAAATTAAAATTTTGAGAGCATGCATCTTTACTGTAGCAACATACGGATGTGAGTCGTGGACTATCTCCTAGTCCTTAAGAAAGAGAATATTAGCTTTTGAGCTGAAATGCTGTAGAAAGATTCTCAGAATACCATTAACAAAGAAGAAAAGAAATAATGACTTAAAAAGATCTGAATATCAAGGACGATTTACTAATAAACAGCGTCTTGTCTTGGAAGCTGAAATATATTTGGTCATATCAAGTGCCATGGTAGATTGGAAAAAATAATAGCAGAAAGTGTGATACCAGGAAGGAGGGGCAGAGGCTAACCAACAAAAAGACAGGCACAGGATATAAGTGACTCCTTAAATATGAAAGTACATGATGTGGGAGAGCTGGCGAGAGACCGAGTTTCTTTCAGGCAGACCCTGATGAGAACGACATTTTGCAAAGGACCCATTACGTGATGAATACAACATAGTTGAAATACATTAAGGATTACTCTGAATTCTTCTTCTGCTCTTTATCTCCCAGTGGAGCATAGGCCCTCAACTAATTTTTTTTTTAATGGTCATGGTGTTGCATAGGAGGAGACAGTTAACCCAGTCCTAATTCTTCTCAAAGTGGCCTTTTATGACATTTCTGGTGGAGTGGCTCATTGTTACTATTTTATACCCCCTCCCCTGAGGTCCTTGGTGACACATGGGCATTATTCTAAGCAAAATTAAAATTTAAAAAATTTAAAAAATATGGGGTACTTTGTGCTTATAATACTAAATTGACCTACTTGACGCATGTTAAATGATAAATACAGTTGGAATACTTAAATAAAGTTGATCTTCATGAAAATTGTATATATAATTGTGTTACCTCTAAATTTATATTAAAAATTAAGCTAGTCAAGTTTCCTTGTTGGTTCCCTTCTGGTGCCCCATGGGGTAATGGGGGGTGGGGGGGGGGAGGGTAGAAGAACAGACCCAGTACCCCTGACAAGCATGTTGCAAAAGTCAACTTATTAGGTGTGTTTACTTCAAAGTTGGAGTACGTCTGCCTGAGAGATGATGAACCAACAATCTGCATACAAGTAAGCCAAATCTGTAAAAGAGATATTCATGCAAAACCCAAGTTCTGGGACAAGACTAACATCTAGAAGTGGATGAACAGTTAGAACTTTCCACCAGAGGTTATTTACAGAAGGTGAACATGAAGAAGAAGACATAGAAAACAAGTTTTTTCATTTTTAAAAGACATTTTTGTTTTGTTAAAATATTTATAAACTACCTCAGTCTGACTTTTACATCAATCTCATATCAGTTAGATTTTCAGTTTAATTTAATATATTGTTTCATATTTTTTTTTAATGCAAGAAATATTTTTATTTGGTACAGGCATCATTACTGATCTGTATTTGTATCTTATGTGTATCATTGCATATTTACCATGGTTTTTTTGTAGGAATAGTTTTTTAATTTGCTGTGAATTGTCCAAACATCTGTTGGGTTGTGACTCTTTGAAAATAAAGTTTGTTTGGTCATACTTTTGTTTATACACATCTATAGTTTCCTTTTACAGTTTGTTTGTCAAGTTTTTTCATGGCTTCCGATTTTACAACCCAGGGCCTTTTTTTCTAGAACAGGAGGTGCCGGTCAGTTCCCACCACTGTCTCCCCCTCCCCCAAAGGTTCCAGTTCTAACAGCAACGTCTGTTACAGTAGCACTGAAAAACTAATGCTGTAAAATAAGTGCAGATACTGCTGACCGTTGCGTACTGTCAGAAATACCCCATCTTAAAATGTGTTTATTTTATTCAAATATCACACAGTAATTGTATAGTCTCTAAATGTTAAAAGTGAGGGAAGGTCTGTTTGTTGGGTTTTTAAGTCCTTGTATGGGTTCAAGGGTCCCAGTTTGGGAGATAAAATAGTCTACCCACTGCCCTCCTCCTCTTCACCCCCAGCAGTCATTTGGTAAAAGGTGACTAACTGGGTGTTAACCTCAAAACTGCAACACATCTGCCTGATAGGCAAGAGTGTGCATACAAATAAGCCAGATTTTACAATAGATGTGCATAAAAAATTCAAGGTCTGGAGCAGGACCAAAGTCCAGAAGTGGACAAGCAGCGTGAACTTTCTTCCTGAGTTTACAGCCAGTGAATGATAATTAGAAGAAAGATTTTGAAGCAGTAAAAATATTGTATGTACTAAATGTGACCAGAGTGTGACCTACTTTTACTCTGTATGTGGTGAGAGGTGACTAACAAAGGTTGGTGTGAGGTTGACTATGTCACCATAGATCTCTTTACCTGCAAAAATTAATCATGTACAAGTCTATCAATAATCTATTGAGATATGAAAGCAGCAGAAGCAGAAGGAAAAGAAGAAAAAAAAACAATAGAATGGACATCAGACAAACAAGTTGTAAACTTGTTTCTGTTGTTGTCATTTGTGTTGAGAAAGGCTCTGGGAAGTGTCTGATTTTTCTTAAGTGTGCATTGTTAATCTTTTCCTCTTCGTTAAGCTTCTTATTTCTTTGTGAGTTATGAGTTATGATTTATCTTCACAGCACTCTGGACACGTCCATAGGTGCTCAGATTCCTCCTTTAACATATACATCAGCATCCTGTGGTTGATAGTCCCAGTCCGGTGTTGGTTGACAAGACTTCTTGTGCATCCATTGCACTTATTCCTGGCTATGCCAATCTTAACTCTCAGTTCTTGCACTCTTAGCAAAAATGTGGAAGGCTGTTCCCAAAACGTCCTACCTCTCTAATGGCATTAACAATGTCGGCATGGTCCGTGGTCTCGCCCTCTGTAACTGAGGCAGAGACATTCTTCACCGAGGTTGACATCTGTAAGACTGCAAATCTTAAGATATCGTCCTCTGCCCTACTGAGACATGATCACATCCCTCTTACCCTGTTGCCCTTTTTCCTAAAGAGAACATTGTGCAGAGGATGCTTCAAATCCAAACATGACTAATGTTTCAAAACTGGAAAGAAAAGCCTGCTGAACAAATGCAGCCGGCAAAGGAAGGATTGTAAGGCAGGTCTTGTCTGCCTCAAAGAAACATCCAAGAAGAAACATCATAAACCACAATTATAACCAAGGCTGTATTTGGCAGATGTGGCACAGTGATTCCAGTCACAGGTGTTAGGAAAAGGAAAAGTCCGTTTGATGTGTTTAAATAAAAAAGGTACTCTGTACCTTACCTGGGGCGCCAGCGGGCTCTGTACTGGTTTTACGGAACCTTATGCAAGACTCCTACTACACTTTCCCATCGGACACCATGGATAATGTCTCATATGAGAATTAACAAAGCTGGCAGGGGATCTTGGAGTTGGTGGCACCTAAGAGATGCAGTGCCTAGAAATCCACTGGCTCTGATCGGCCCACCCCCAAGGGGTGATAACGTTTATCAAAACTCTTTTGGAACATGAGTAATACTGGCTGGCCGAACACACAACAAGGTGACAATTCTCAGGAAAAACGTCTGTCGAGACAAAGAATCACTGAACTGTGAAAGTCAGTCTAGACCAAGAGATTTGCTTGCAGCTTATCAGACAAGCAACATCTGCAGACGGTATCTCGCGATCCAGGGATAGTTTATTGATAACTGAGGATCCCAGATATGTGAAACTGTCAACCGTGTCAAGTTTTTCACGCTTAATGAAGATTGTAGGTCAGTGACTGACACCTTGTGGCATAAAATCTGTTTTTTTTTTTGTCTAGCTAATTGTTAGACCAAATTCACAACAAGCATCAGAAAATGCAGACAGTAAATGCTGCAACACCTCCTCTGAGTGGGCTACAACTGCGTCATTCACAAAAAGCAGCTCCCTGTTGAGTACCTTCCTGATTCTAGTTTGGGCTTTCTGTCTGCAAGCATTGTACAGGCCTCCATCTGAGTGAGAATGGATGAATATTCCATCCTCCTCATTTCAAAATCAGCATCAGGATAGGGAAGGCAGCAACAGCAATGAGCAGATTAAATAAGAGTGTTTGGGAGAATGGGAAGCTCACAGTTAAAACAAAAAAACCTTATCTACCAAGTATTTGTCATCAACACTCTTCTTTATGGTAGTGAAACTTGGTCAACACTGTATCAAGAGAAGCGACTAAAACAGTTTTCACATGCGATGCTTACGAAGAATATTTGGCATGAGGTGGCAAGATAGGATAACAAATATTGAGGTTTTGGAAAGAGCTGGTGTTCAAACAATGTTTTCAATGCTCAGTCTTCGTAGGCTGAATAATGGAGGATAGTAAAATTCCAAAGAACATCCTCTGTCATAAATTACAGACAAGCAGAAGATCTCTTGGTCAACCGATTCTTCGTTACAAAGACATATGCAAGCAGGACATGAATGAAACAAGTATTAAGGTAAATTCATGGGAACAAGATGCCACAGATCGCATTGCATGGAGAAGAAAGATTGGGAGGAAAATAGAGGCAAAAGAGAAGGTGATTGCAGGTAGACTAAGAGCTGAGCGTTTGAGAAGAAAAACAACATGCAATGACAAAAATGGTCCTGAATTCCCATGCAGCCACTGTAGAAAACATTTCTTGTTGCGTGCTGGCCTTGCAAGCCACCGCCATAGATTGTTTTTTCTACACCTCCTTATAGCACAGTACTATCATCTGGAAAGACAGAAAGGTGCCAACATGATCTTGCGATACAGTCCTGTGTCAATATTTCCTTGTTGATCAGCAATATTGTCATCAATGTAATGGGCTAATTAATCAACAATCTACCACTGTAAGCCAGCTGATACGTCTCAAATGTCCATCAGACACATGGCAAAACACCAGTGTCTCATATATGCCACTGCTTAAAGTCCTAAAGGAGCAGAAAGGTTCAAATGTCTGCTGCTGTAGGCCTCACTCGCCAGAGTGTTGGGACACAACAGGGCAAGTCATGCTTGATGCAGGCTGTTTTAACACTGTTGTGACAAGCATGCAGATGAAACAGCGTTAAAGGCGTCTAACGTGCTAAAGAAGAAGGTACCTATCTGTGTGATTATCAAAGCTGCAGACATACGGGCTGTTCCCTGCTGATCTCCAGAGGGCGCAGCCCGTGGCGAGTGGGTAGCTCAACCAACGAGTATGAGGTTGTTATGATTCTTTGGGTGAGCCCAGAAATAGAGCATCATGTGTCGGCTCTGCCGTTGTGGAAAACTCCTTGGGTGGCAGGGAATGCCCATGGTCTGCCCCTGTCTTCCTATGAGGGTTACCCTGGACTGATTTCTGTAGATAAGAGAACACCATACAGAAAAGGCTATGAGGTGTCCCTGTCCCATAATACTATCCAAAGATGTAATTGCGTTGTGCCCATTTACAGCACAGCTGTGATATTTGTGCCTTTCGGCCGACACATCTGACTTCTGCAGGCATTTGTTGACCAGGTTAGCTTTCCTGATAAAATTTTATTTAGTAGAATAAAAGCCTTTGTTCACTTTGACCATGTTTTTTTTTAGGGGGAGGGGGGTTGCAGTTAAGATTTCCAGGGGTTGAAGTGATTAGTTTCACAACAACCTACTTTAGTCACTTCTTACAATCAGCATGGTAGGTCATAGTGTTATTGTTCATTGTTTCCCTTGAAGGCCCCAATTACACGCTAGTGAATGTTTAGGATTTAACAACAGTGAATACTTTAGAAGTATACATGACAAACAGAGAATTAATCCTTTCTTCATTGCAGGTATCCAAAGTATAATAATGATAGCTCACGGCTGAAAGATGATAATGTTTCCACTGGCTCGTCTTGGAAGATTGATAATAATATCTCAACGGAGAAAATTGATAACCGTGTCTCAGCCCGGAGACACAAACGAGAAATCTCACCGAGAGCCAGTCTTGAGAAAATCAACAGTGCATATTCCACAGCAGTGTGACCCGATCGCAACATAACATGATTGTTGGACTTCATTCGTGTGACTGTTTTCAGTTGTATTGTTTATATCATGTGTTTTGCATTGCAACAAATTCTGCATTTGTCAGACATTTTGTATGTGTTAGTTCGTTTTTTAGTACCCGATTGTTTCCAAGGAGATGGCCAAATACATAAGTAACCTCTATGAAAATACTCAGTGTTTAATACTGTCAAAGGAGCTAAATGCTAGAAAAGCCAGATTTTTCTAGTCTGCTGCAACCAAATATAAAATGTATAAGAACACATTACACGGATGGGATACATAGAAGAGCTAATCACACATCACATTGTTAATTCCAATGCCTGACCATCCTTGCACATTCACAAGAAGTTCACATATACTTCAGGTTAGATAAGGAGGGATTGGAGATAGAAAAGATTAACAGTTTTAACTTTAAAACTCCTTAAAGACAAATTATTTCGGGTTGGGCTTTTCAAACTCTAAAAACACCATATCTGTCTCTAACACCTGAAATTTCTGTTGGAAAACTAGAAACTGAATGTAACATTACCCCTTTCTCCTCCCTTAAAAGAAATTGGGCCCCCGTACCCATATAGATACATGTTTAGTGTTTAAACCCTTCATAGATTCGTTTAAGCTTAGTACAAAGTGTAACCCTCTTGTTGGTTTAAGCTTAGTACAAAGTAACCCTCTTGTTAGTTAAAGCTTAGTACAAAATAACCCTCTTGTTGGTTTAAGCTTAGTACAAAGTAACCCTCTTGTTGGTTTAAGCTTAGTACAAAGTAACCCTCTTGTTGGTTTAAGCTTAGTACAAAATAATCCTCTTGTTGGTTTAAGCTTAGTACAAAGTAACCCTTTTGTTGGTTTAAGCTTAGTAGAAAATAATCCTCTTGTTGGTTTAAGCTTAGTACAAAGTAATCCTCTTGTTGGTTTAAGTTAAGTACAAAGTAATCCTCTTGTTGGTTTAAGCTTAGGACAAAGTAATCCTTCTTTTTGGTTTAAGCTTAGTACAAAGTAATCCTCTTGTTGGTTTAAGCTTAGTACAAAATAATTCTCTTGTTGGTTTAAGCTTAGTACAAAGTAATCCTTCTTGTTGGTTTAAGCTTAGTACAAAGTAATCCTCTTGTTGGTTTAAGCTTAGTACAAAGTAATCCTCTTGTTGGTTTAAGCTTAGTACAAAGTAATCCTCTTGTTGGTTTAAGCTTAGTACAAAATTACTCTCTTGTTGGTTTAAGCTTAGTACAAAATTACTCTCTTGTTGGTTTAAGCTTAGTACAAAATTACTCTCTTGTTGGTTTAAGCTTAGTACAAAGTAATCCTTCTTTTTGGTTTAAGCTTAGTACAAAGTAATCCTCTTGTTGGTTTAAGCTTAGTACAAAGTAATCCTCTTGTTGGTTTAAGCTTAGTGCAAAGTAACCCTTCTGTTGGTTTAAGCTTAGTACAAAGTAATCCTCTCGTTGGTTTAAGCTTAGTACAAAGTAATCCTCTTGTTGGTTTAAGCTTAGTACAAAGTAATCCTCTTGTTGGTTTAAGCTTAGTACAAAATTACTCTCTTGTTGGTTTAAGCTTAGTACAAAATTACTCTCTTGTTGGTTTAAGCTTAGTACAAAATTACTCTCTTGTTGGTTTAAGCTTAGTACAAAGTAATCCTCTTGTTGGTTTAAGCTTAGTACAAAATTACTCTCTTGTTGGTTTAAGCTTAGTACAAAATTACTCTCTTGTTGGTTTAAGCTTAGTACAAAGTAATCCTCTTGTTGGTTTAAGCTTAGTACAAAATTACTCTCTTGTTGGTTTAAGCTTAGTACAAAATTACTCTCTTGTTGGTTTAAGCTTAGTACAAAGTAATCCTCTTGTTGGTTTAAGCTTAGTACAAAATTACTCTCTTGTTGGTTTAAGCTTAGTACAAAATAATCCTCTTGTTGGTTTAAGCTTAGTACAAAGTAATCCTCTTGTTGGTTTAAGCTTAGTACAAAGTAATCCTCTTGTTGGTTTAAGCTTAGTACAAAGTTACCCTCTTGTTGGTTTAAGCTTAGAATAAAGTTTAACCCTCTTGTCCCGAGACCCCCACAGATCCGGTATTTTTTTTCCATTACTAATCCCTAAGAAGCCGCTCAACTTGCATTCTTGCACTGGCTGGTCCCAGATAAGTCTAGTTAATGGGATTTATTCTGTTTGTGCCTGCACAGTGTTTAGGACCCTGAAGTATGATCATATTTGTGGGGGTTTTACTGTGGGAAAAAAAAGGCTACTTTAGACTCTAGTAACTTAACTTTTAGTAATAGGAGTCACAAGGTCAATGGTATGAGTGCTGTGTCAGTGAATTTTTAGTGTAATTGGACTAGTTGTTTAATTCTTCACTTCTTTTGCATTTCCTGTTTACTCTCTGTAATTTCTAAAAAAATTATAAATGAAATGTTATGAAGTCAGAATGTGAAAATATAATAATACACAGTTGCTCACTGTGTGGTTGCTGGCGTGTTGTATGCTGTTGTAGCAGAAAGAGGCCATGTTTATTTTGTTATATTTCACTTGTAATTATATGATGTAAATTGAATGTTTTATACTTTTAAATACTGTAATAAATGTTATTTTAAATGTCTGATTTTTGTACATTTTATCATTTCATAAATTGTCTGCAAAATGTTCTGCAGAATGACAGTGTCATTAATGAAGTTTACTCTAAATGTCTCATGTAAATTTTAAAATTGTTTCTGTCTAATATAAAATGTACATGTCATAACTATGCATAACAGAAACATGTGGTTCTAACAGAAACTTTAGTCAGTAAAAAGATAAAGCTAACAAATCTCAGAAGACACTAAACATAACTGCTAAACTGAAAAGCAGGATGAGTGGATGGGTCAGGAGATGGCAGGAAACCCACAACCTTGAAAAGCCTACAATAACTTGATGTCAAGAGGTGTTGGCAAACATGAACATTATACGGGTAGCCAAAGAAGAAAAGTAAACCAGCACATAACTGGTATTATCTGTTGCCACATGTGGAGGAAGATACAAAAGGTGGGATGGAATTAGTTACAGACTTGTTCACTATGCTGTCAGGATGATCGGTTGATTAATTAACTCAGCTTAAAAACGTAAACTGATTGTAGTTTTTACTGTTATTTTTGCCCACAGCTATCCAACGTACAACCCTTCATCAGCTAGCAGAAAGAATGAAAGAGCGGACATACCAATGACGTCTGACTACTGAATCAAAGCATCATAGTTACTTCTCTTATAAATAAACGTGAAATTTACTGTGATAAAGACAGACCCAGCAAGTTGACCGCACTAGTTAATGTTTTCACATACATTGCAGACCACTTAAGGCGATCTCGAAGGTGGCGAACTTCTGTTGTGGGGAACAATATGTTCAACGCCGACAATTTTTCTTGCTTGAAATCCTATGTGGATGAGAGGGATTTCTGATTAATAGAACTATTTCTTGGGTCCTCAGTGAGTTCTCCTTATCAGATTTGCACTGTAAATACCATATTAATAACTCTTTAAGCCTGAAGACAGCATCTGTGGTTAGTGTAGACTTTCTGAGAACTATAAGAATGTTTTTGTTTTGTTTTTTGTTTCCGAAATAAAAATGAATTGGTTTTTAAAGTTCTTATTGTTTGAAAGGGTTAACATCTGCTAGCTTTTCTTGTTCAAGCATCCTCGACGTGGTTCTCTCCAGTAATCTGGTCAAAGGTTGTGGTCTCAACTCCCAGCAGGGAAACTGGATGGGACAACAAACGAGGCAAAGGGATAAGCCCACTCTCCCTGTAGAGATAATCCTTGAGAACATTAGGCGAGGAGAGGAGTGGGTCAAAGTGCCACCTGAGCAGTCAGACCTGTGTAGAGTCATAATCACGCTGAGCCGGGAATGCAGAGACTGGCCAGCAGGTGCCACAGAGGTGGAAATTCAGCAGTTAATTCAAGATAATGCTCGCTCAGAGGATTTGATCATTTACACAGACGGTTCAGTGTCAAGAGGCAAAAGAAGTGCTTGGTTTTTTTTTAGCAAAAGTTAATGGTCGACGTTTGGTGCAGGAGAGCCTAGCATATGATACCACAACATCCAGCTTAAGAATGGAGGCGGAGGCGGTCACTGCAGCTTTCCGCTGGCTAGAGAACACGACACACACACACACATTGTAATTGTAACTGATTCAGAAAGCATGCTGAGGAAGATCAGAACAGGTATGCTTCGTGCAGAGTGGCATGCTTTGCTGCGGAGGACACGAGTGAGGAGTATTGTCTGGATTTTTTCACCGGGTGACACTGGTGTGTTGGGAAATGAACAGGTGGACAGACTGGCTGGCTCTGCACAACTTGGTGGAATACTGCTACATGATAGAGTAGACGTGATTAGTGCCTTGTGGGAGAGCGTGTACAATGCGGAAGAGCAGATGGATCACCACAGTCTGGTGAGATTGATGCAGTTGGGAGTGACGAGAGGTTCTGGCAGAAGCTCAAGGCTCAGAGGAAAGGCAAGACGGACGTTTAATCAGAAAGCTACTGGCACCATTAGTATCGGGACTCTTCGCTGGCTGCTGAAGATAGGAACGGAGCACTTATGGGAATGCCCTGAGTGCTGTGATGTCGGTTCTTGAATCAAATGAAATCAAATCCCTGTAGAGATACTGAAATCTGCAATACTGGGCCAGAAAGTAGATTAAAACCACAGTATTAAGCATCACTCATCATAATATGATAATTCACCTGTCGAAATCAGGGAAGCGATCACAAAAAGAAGTCAACGCTATCAATATAGAACAGTCTGTGGTGAGCACCAGCGCTTAATTTAAAAAAAATTTCTGGTTATTATTACCGGCACCTTTTTTCCTAGAAAGAAAATCCTGGTTACTGTTTTTGTTCTGTTTCTATTATGAGTTGTGCTTATTTCTGCTGAGATTCGTTTATTGTTGTTCACTGAAGTCTCATTTGGGAACATATGTTCATGAGTTGTGCATGGGTTTAACATGTAATCCTCAAACCATACAAGACAGCAGGTGAGAATCACAGATTATGTATCATCTATTTCAACTGCAAATATTCTGATAATTTGTATTTTGCATGTTCAACATTTTTTTTACATTTGTTGGTAAATTTGTATAACTGTCATGAATGTTGAATCTTGCACATCAAGGGCTTGAGGTCAGTTAATAACTTATAAAACTACATCCTACTCTGTTATATAAATATTTAAGTGCAGCTATTTTGTTGTATAGAAAGGAATGGAGAAATAGGCTGTTAGCCTCTTGTGACATATAATGGCACACCAGGGCAAGGATTGAAGGAAGGATTGTTTTGTTATTTACATCTTCATTTTATTATTGCTGTCTTAAGCCCGGCTCTCTAGCGTAGTTGGCTAAACCGGATTGTGCGGAGACCGGGTGACGAACTCCTTGTGGTCTGGGTTCAATCCCAGGGGTAGGCAGGAAAGCCACATTTCTCCTAGATTTACGGTATTTACAATGGAATCAAGGCCGAAAGGTTGCTATATCCATAACACAGAGCCTAAGGGTTAACAACTCATGGCTTCTGGATACTAAAACAAACAATATTGCTGTCTTACTGTTAGCTGCTTGATTGATGTTTGCATATTGTATATGTATGTGTGTGCATGCATACTTGCTTGTGTGTGTGTGTGTGTGTATGTGTTTAAGAGAGAAAGAGATAGAGAGGGAAAAGGGAGGTTATGTTTTTATATGCTGTTTACAATAAAGCTGAATACAATAAAAGTATGATCAGATATAATACAGTTGTTGAAAGTATGTCAGTCTTTAGAAGTGTTTTACATATTGTTGGTGGCAGATATCTAAAACACTGTCTCTTGCTCTGCGCTCTGATAGACAAATAAAATAAAGGACCCTTTCTCGGACTTGAAGGGTTTAGGGCTAGACCTATATTTTATAGACCAAACTTGGTGAGTGATGTGGTCAGCATCCTGCTAGTTGCCTTTACTTCCCAGGACTACCCATTCAAGGCCGGGTCCACCTGAGAGCAAAGTCATTTTTGAAAAAAATTCCCGAACCAACAACCTGATTCCCAAGCGAGCATCTAACCACTACACCATGGTGGCGACTCCTGATAGACAAATGTTCATGCTTGTTTTATCTTCCCACTTGTATCACTATATATTGCTCACTTGCCCTTAACTTTTCCCTCCAATATGGTTTTCATAGGAGTGTTTCTTTTAATGTGGCTAAACCTTACTGCAACAATAGCAAGTTAAAAGAAATGCGGCCATACAAGAGCAAAATGTAGGGGGCTAAAGAAGAATAAAAAACCAAGACAGAACTGGCGTCTTCACACTGGAATTTACTGAGGAGGGATGTGAGCACTTACGGACTAAATAGTTCAATCTACAATGAGGACAATGTCAACCAATTGACTAACGTGGCTAAAATATGTCATTTTTTCTCTTGTTTATTTCTTTTATCAACTCTTTTCCTTTTCAGGTTTCTAAAATCTCTTTTTTTTTTTACTGTTTTCTGTCCATGTTGTACATCTTTTAGTAATGAGATCCCTACCTTTTTTCTTGGGCACTTTTGTGGTTAAGAGGTTAGTGAATGCATTTAATCATCCTAGATATAACCAGGGTTTGATTCCACAGTGGACGATCCAGAAATTGTTCTAATTTATTATAAGCAAATGGAAGGAGAGTCCTACCATAGAAGAGTTTGGCATTGTCATTCATTCACTGTCCAGTTGTGCCATTATGTCACAGCTAGTGTCGATTTTTCCATTTTTGCCAACCCAACCACCCGAGATCGAGTGAATAATGATACTATCAGGCAAATTGTGGGAATGACACCTTGTACTAGACTCATCGAGAAACAGCAGATCAAGTGGTTTGGCCATCTTGTTAGAATGCAACAAGATCAAATACCATCATAAGCACTGCATCTCAGAAGATCAGTTACAAGAGCAAAAGGATGGCCGTGGAAAATATGGATCGACAACATTAAAGACACTAACCTTCACAGCATGACAATAGCCAGTGGCAGCCAGGTTGCACTGGATTGCAAATTATTCCTCCCCATGACGCTTAACGGCAGAAGTGATTTATGATGGTGATGGGAATGCCCTGAGTGCTGTGATGTCAATTCTTGACTCAACTTCTCAATCCATGTTTTTCATTTCAGTGCCCGTCTGCTGATCCTCTGTTCCCAGAATGTGTCCGATATAGCACCATCTTCTCTGTCTAATAACTGATTTACTAATTTAAGAATCAACATCATAGCATACCCATATATGCTCCGTCTCTCACAGCAAATGACATTAGGTGTAGATGCTAACTGTTCCCGTAGCACACTGAT
Source organism: Candidula unifasciata (assembly GCA_905116865.2). Taxonomy (NCBI): domain Eukaryota; kingdom Metazoa; phylum Mollusca; class Gastropoda; order Stylommatophora; family Geomitridae; genus Candidula; species Candidula unifasciata. The sequence continues at coordinate 26,793 of CAJHNH020004217.1, read as the reverse complement.
TATACACACGCCGATCTCTTCCTCTCATCCGTGCCTCCTTGCCAGATCCACACCTCTTTCACCCATGTTATTTCATCTAATCTCGTGTCTTCTGCCAAAAGTCGTTCATATATGGTCTTCAAAATATCTTCCTTGTTCAATACGAGTGTTCCTGTAGCTTTTGCATCCAGAAAATCTGCTCTTTCCTTCCCTCTGTCTAATAACAGTTGACACTAGTGATTGTCCTGACATCTCTTATTTATTTACTTTTGAAGTAAATAATTCTTTTACAGGGTCTGTTAGTCTATCTGTTTTTGATGGAAAAAAAATTGTCACGTTCAACCGACATCTCTAAAGGGGAAGCTTTCCATTGTAATTGTGACTTAGGTTATCTGTGCCATATTAAATGGCTTAACATTGTTCGCTACCAAATAGCCCCCAAAAGAACTCTTGCAGTGTTGATGCGATCAAAGAAGACAAACTCTTACACTGTTCGCCCCCAAAAGAACTCTTGCAGAGATGATGCGATCAAAGAAGACAAACTCTAACACTGTCCCGACCGGCGAAAAAGTCTACCGACCAGCCAATGGGTGACTCGGTTGCTGATGTATTTTTTTAGGTGGCCCCCCTCATCCAACCCTCCTCCTATCTCACCAGGGCTTGTGACCGGCATCTTACCTGAAGTCAGTAGAGATACACTGTAGGCAACCTCTTTGGGAGATAAAATTATTAACCAATTTTTTAAAGAATTAAAATAGACAAGCACGGTGAAGAAAATCTAGTTTAATTTACAACACTAATACATTAATGAGTACTGATTTCAGAACAATTTACATGTATGTAACATTACAGTTGAGGCACACACAAATCTTAAAGTAACCTTACAGTGGCCAAATATTTTGTCTTGTAGTAACTTGATGCTGGTCAAAGGTTTTTTTTTTTTTTGAAACCGTTTAATCTTTTTTTTTCTGAATGATATATTTCTAATAAATATTGATGCTAAGGCTGACGTTTTGTTCCTTCTAAAATAACTCACCCTGGCTCCTAGGTCAACCAGCCTAAAATGGATACCAGGAAACGTAGTGACAAGTACAGGTAGCTGGCGAGATGCTGGCTCATCGAGCATCGATTGGACTAATAATACAGGTCTAACTTCACAAGTCTGACGCATCATTGGCATACACAGTCCTTTAGAGTTTAAATATGAGTTGAGTCATGAATTGACATCACAGCACTCTGGGCATTCCCATGCCTGCTCTGTCCTTTCAGCAGCCAGCGCAGAGTTCCAATACTGATGGTACCGGTCACAATCTGGTTATATGTCCATTTCGCCTTTCCTCTGAGTGTAGTGAGCCAGCCAGACCCTCTGGTTACACCCAGGTGCCTCATTCTCTCCAGCCATAACAATCTTATTTCTCTACTGATTCTGTTGCTTGTTCCCAAAGTACTATTTTAAATATGAAACTTGGTTGGCACTTTCCAGTTTAAAAAAAAAGATCCTTTTAAATTAATTAATAAATCAATATAAAGTCGTCTAAACTTCCCATTAATTGTAGAATAATTAGGCGAGGCTTAGTTACCCATTTTCATTAATTTCTAATATAGCAACAAGTATACCTTGTACTATCTGTTAATTTTAGAACAGAAAATTGTGTTCCTATTTTCACATTAATTTAGGAACAATTCAACAACAAAATACACCTACCTACTATTTTCATTGACTTGTTAAAAATCAACATAAATAGTGTCACTAAATAAACCACTATGTAAACAACTTTCAAATAATTTTTAAAAAACAAACAGCAAATAGTATACTCTATTAATGTAAGAAAAATTCAAGGTACAGTAACCAAATAATAACATACACTTATGAAATATTCAGCAGTCAGTCTTACTTTATTAGCTGTTTCCATTCACTAGTAAGTCAACAAACTGATAGTGTTATTAAATTATCATACAAGATATACACCAAAAGAGGAGAAGGATATACAGCACACAGCTGACAAAGAGCAAGATGAAAAGTTAACATCAGAGAAACTCTACAACAGCACAGTGAGTCTCTGGTGGAGGCAGGCCAGAAGAGCAGAAGCAGAACCTTAAATCTCTCTTGACACCTGAAGTGGTAAAAAAGGAAAAGAAGAAAAACAAGTGTTACTAAATAATGTATGAATATTTTAACTCTTTGAGTCCCATAGGGTTTAGCATCACAGGCCCAAGGGGTAGTCAAAAGAGACGTAAAATCGGTGCATCGTGTGTTCATTGGTCTTCTAGGCAGTAACCTATTAACGTATGATGTGTTCCTTGGTTAACAGTACAGCAAAAATTATTCGAAACTTGTAACACAAAATAAATTCAAACCAATAATTTCTATTAACTCTTCTATTAAATCATGAATGAATAAAGTGTGTTTATTTCCAAATTTGACATTAAACAAAATTTTTTTTAATTCACCACTGGTCTGCAATCTTTTCAAATATTTCAGTAATTTCCAGAATCTTTAAGTAAATTCAGCTTTATGGTGACACAATTCTAGACATCATCAAGTGCCTTGCTGACAGGCCTTTCAATATCTTGTGACCCCAACAGCATGTACCGTTCATGTGCCGACAACCTTAAATGTGGTGACAAAAGGCTGCCGAAAAACTAAATAAAGTTTAGGAAACATCCATTGATGCCTCACCAGTTTCCACCTCTTTATTTTTAACAACATCTCGACAGTAATCAACAATTTTCTCAACTATGCTCTTGAAAGCAGCCACTGCCGGAGAATCTGGTATCTCATCAATAAACGACTTTCCTTCATCACAGCACTTGGCTATTCTTGGGTCTAATGGCAAAGTTCCTAGAAATCGTTCTCCCAGATTCTCCGCCATTTTGATAGCTCCCCCAGAGGTGGGTGGAAATATGGTGGATGTTTTGTGGCATTTGGGGCAGACAAAATCTCCCATGTTTTCGACAATGCCAATAACCGGAACTGATGTCTTCCGACAGAAGCTAATCTCTTTCCGAACATCACACAATGCCACTTCCTGTGGCGTGGTCACAACGATGGCACCGTCAATACCGGCACCTGACAGGTACTGAACCAGCGACAGGTGCTCGTCTGATGTTCCAGGTGGGGTGTCAATCACCAGGTAATCAAGCTTGTCCCAGTCCACATCACGCAGAAACTGTTTGATCATGCCAGATTTCTTGGCACCCCTCCAAATGACCGCATCATCTAGAGAGCCTGCAACATAAAGTGAAATCAAGTACAATTGGAAAGTACTTCCTCAGGAATACACAAACAAAAAATGTAAAGGCAGATCAATAGTAATAGTGTGAAGATAAATCAAAAATACATCAGGAAAAGGGAAAAAACATACTTGGATGAATAAGAAGCAGTAGAGGAAAATGGGAAAGAAAAAGATGAAGAGAAGTCAAGGAAGAGGAAGCAGACTAGAACAGGACAAACAGGAGTTGTAGCAGCAGAAGAGAAATGAGCTGAAGACAGGTGAGTGGGAAAGAAGACAGAGCAGAAAAAACTTCCCCATGTGGGTTCCAGAGCCCCATTTTGGAGAAGAAAAAAGAACATATCCATTGTCCCCTAACAAGTAGAGATCGACTAAACATGGGAGTTTCCTTTGCAGGTAGAGTGCAGCTAAATGAGAGGAGAGAAACCAACGGTCTCCACACACACACACAAAACCAGATCTGTAAATGAGATGTGCATGCAAAACTCAAGTCCTGGAAGAGAAACAAGGTACAGAAGAGGAAGAACAACCAGAACTTCCCACCAGAGTTGAAAGCCGGTGAACACAAAGAAGAAGACAACTTGCAACACATGACTAACCCAACAAAAATCCAATGGACATCATGGCCAGATTGTCCCGCACATACACCGGAGACCAGCCTGAGCCACTCTGGTGGACGGTCTCTCCCTCTGTGCCCATGATCCTGGGCAATGATGGCCCACATATGTCCACATCAAGGACGCCAATCTAAAGTGACAAAATCAAATTGATAAGAATAATACAGTAGACGCTACCATGCTATAAAGTGATAGAAGAATCACAGTAATAGGTAATGTAAAAGCAAAGTCAAGGACCCTTTCCATACCCTTCAGACATATTGGGCATATAGGGCTGCACCTATATTTTATAGACCAATCAGCACTTGATGGGTGATGTAGTCAGCATCATGCCAGCTGCCTTTACTTCCCAGGACTACACCTGGTACCCATTCAAGGCTAGGTAGACCTGGAAGCCAAGGTCGCTGTTTAAAAAAAAAAAAAGTATGGTAGTCAGGACCCGAACCTGTGACCTTCCGATCAGCAAGCAAGTGCCTGGTTCTTACACCACAGTGGCCCCCAAATCACAGTAATACATCTTGAAAATGGCAGCTCCCCTAGACTTGCAGGCTTCATTCATAGGACTAAAAATGATTGTGATGTTTTATCTTCCACAATGAAAACAAAGGTCATCACCACTCCTCAATATTTTTACTTTATTTAAGAGTGAACAATCTAAGAGAAAGGTTAATGGCAAGAGAGCAAGAGGCAGACTGTGCTACAAGTGGTAGGACAACATTAAGAGAGGGATGAACAGCAATCTCACAGTGTACAACTGGAATAAGAGACAGAGAATGTTGCACATCAACTACAGCCAATATTGTGGAGACAGCATCTGAGTGACTGATTCAACCTGAATGAGATTCATACCACTAACAATTATTATACTACTTCTTGTTTGATCCTTCTATTAGAAAATGTATACTAGAAAGCAGGTAGCCTTGATGAAAGCTACAGTACAGTACATATCTTCCTGTGTGCCATACAGCTTTGTCATAATTGTGGCTGGAACAGGCCAGACTGCTTATCTATTAGCAGTTTATCAGCACACTGTTTACAGTGCTGGAGTACATGCTCAGCATTTGATGCTGCTAAACTGAAGAGACAATCTCCATGCTGCCAAAATTTAAAAAAAAAAAAAAAAACTACATTTTTGACTCATTTTAGACTCACAACACAAGGGCCAGTTGAAAACTTCATCCAGGATTTAAAGTAATTTGAATATTTTATAATCTTGTAATATGTGTAGCTTAACTACCTCAACTTTTGTTTTTCTATCCTGGAGCCGTGTTAGCTCAGTCGATAGGAGGCTCACTTTCAAATCCAGCTGCGACTCGCTGCAGCCACAGCCAGTGTTCGAAACCGGGCGGTTCCCGGGGTTCACCCAACCTCTAGGAAATGGGTACCAGAGTTAACACTCTGGGGTAAATGGAGGAACGTCGCTGTAGCTACAGAGTACTATGCGAACGGTGACACAGGCAGTTTCTTATTAGTTGTCCGTACTGGTGGCAGAGCACTTATGGTTTATAACTGTTTTCAATTACGCTGGTTCACATCTCCCGACTTTACCTTTTTGTTTTCCTATCCATCCATGATATTCTCTAAATTCTTCAAACAAAAAATAAACACCAGAGACTATTCAATCTAAAGACTAGCTTATACATATATATATATATATATATATATATATATATATATATATATATATATATATATATATATATATATATATTCACACACACACACAGAAAATAGAGACTGTGCCTGAATGCTGAATTAAGAATCGACTTTAAAACATGAGTGACATTCCCATAAATGCATCATCCTCGTCTTCAGCAGCAAGTGCAGAGTTGCAGTTCCAATGGTACCAGGGACACTCTGATTGTATATCGTCCTTGCCTTCCTCTTTAATGCTGAGCATCAGCCAGATCCCCTAGTCAGCTCTCACAGAATCCATCTCCACAGACTGTGACGATCTATTTCTGCCTCTGCACTGTTCACTCGCTCCCAAAGGACTCTCATAACATCTAGCTTGTCATTGTAAACATCTAGCTTGTCACTGTAAACATCTAGCTTGTCATTTTAAACATCTAGCTTGTCATTGTAAACATCTAGCTTGTCACTGTAAACATCTAGCTTGTCATTGTAAACATCTAGCTTGTCATTGTAAACATCTCGCTTGTCATTGTAAACATCTAGCTTGTCACTGTAAACATCTAGCTTGTCATTGTAAACATCTAGCTTGTCACTGTAAACATCTAGCTTGTCATTGTAAACATCTAGCTTGTCATTGTAAACATCTAGCTTGTCATTGTAAACATCTAGCTTGTCATTGTAAACATCTAGCTTGTCACTGTAAACATCTAGCTTGTCACTGTAAACATCTAGCTTGTCGTTGTAAACATCTTGCTTGTCACTGTAAACATCTTGCTTGTCACTGTAAACATCTAGCTTGTCACTGTAAACATCTAGCTTGTCATTGTAAACATCTAGCTTGTCATTGTAAACATCTAGCTTGTCATTGTAAACATCTAGCTTGTCATTGTAAACATCTAGCTTGTCATTGTAAACATCTAGCTTGTCATTGTAAACATCTAGCTTGTCATTGTAAACATCTAGCTTGTCACTGTAAACATATAGCTTGTCATTGTAAACATCTAGCTTGTCACTGTAAACATCTAGCTTGTCACTGTAAACATCTAGCTTGTCATTGTAAACATCTAGCTTGTCATTGTAAACATCTAGCTTGTCACTGTAAAGATTAGGGGCTATTAAACATCCACTGAAAAGACATCTAGCTTGTCACTGTAAACATCTAGCTTGTCATTGTAAACATCTAGCTTGTCACTGTAAACATCTAGCTTGTCATTGTAAACATCTAGCTTGTCATTGTAAACATCTAGCTTGTCATTGTAAACATCTAGCTTGTCATTGTAAACATCTAGCTTGTCATTGTAAACATCTAGCTTGTCACATTAAAGTAGTGCAAAACCAGCCAGTGAGTCTGCTTGTTCATTTCCCTCCACCACAGTATCATCATCATCATGTAGCAATTCCTTTGCAGAACGTCACTCTCATCACCGTCTGCCTGAAAGAAACTCGGTCTTTTGCCAGTTCTCCCACCTGATGCACTTTCACACTCAAGGAGTCACTTATATCATGTGCCCATCTTCGTGTCGGTCGGCCCCTGCCCTCCCTTCCTGGTACCATGCCACCACAGTATAGCCTGAGAAAATATCCAAAAGATGCTAACTACTCAGGACTGCTGAGCCAAAGTGGTTAAACCATTTGCCTGACACTCTAAAAGTGGCAGGTTCAAATTCAGACATATTTCTTTAGTTTGCGAATGTGGGTGTTTTCAAGATCCCTGGAGGGCTGTCGCTGGGGCAATGGAGCTTCAGGTAAGCATCCAGTCACTGTGGTGAGAGACTGAGCCCTGTGGGATAAAATGTGTTGCAATGAAACTGATCCTCTTGCCTTTAAAGAGGCTTTGCATATGCCAAAATATAAAACAATATAACTAGAATGTCTTTGCACTGGAACCCACAGGGGTGTACAAATATAGGAAGACCCCAAAAAAAAAACACACGGAAAAAGGGGAGACAGAGAGTGAAGTTAAAAAGATAGGAGGGACATGGGGAGAGCCGCATGTGATAGCAAAGGATAGAACGACTTGGCGTAAGTTAATTAAGGGCCTATGCTCCATTGGGGGTTAGAAAGACAAAAGAAGAAACTATAAAACATCTGTCACTGGGGGTTAGAAAGGCAGAAGAAGAAAATATACAATTGACTCAGCCACCTGTAGATTCTCATCAGCTGCCAGTGCATGTGCCAAATGGGCCGTGAACGTGCTCTTTCCGACTCCTCCTTTACCTGATAGAACCAGGATCTGCAAATAGACAGAACATTTCAGTATTTGAAATTGAATACGTTGCAGGCTATGCTCTTATTCTTTCATTCATTTTTCCTAGTGTGTCATTAAATAACACATAGGGCTCTCCCAGTGTGGGTTTTAGGGGCCCCCATTGTGGGGGAAAACAAGAATACACCCACTGCCTCCTTAACAAGCATGTCAACTAATTGGGGGCTTCCTTCGAAGCTGGGGTGCATCTGCCTGAGGAATGACCAGCTGCACACAAATAAGCCAGTAAAGCGGATTTACATGCAAAACTGAGGCCCTGGCACAAAGCCAAAGTCCAGATGGATGAACAACCAGGACTTTCTGCTGGAGCACAAAGAAGAAGAAGAAGACATGGGGCTCGTGGTCTATTCCTCCATTCCTTTCTATTCTGTGCAATCAGTTGAATATCAGGGTGGTAATATAGCCCAGCAGCTTTGTCCTCTCTCATCGTCTTAGTGGTATCTTTTGGACATCCTCACCTCCTTTTTCTCCCATTATAATGCCTGTTTGGTGATTCTCTGCTGGTTTCTTCTCAGGAGGTGTCCAATGTAGCCCTATCTTCTCTGTCTTGTAACTGTTGATACTAGTGATTCTATGCTCTTATACAAAATTCTTAATTAAAATTCTTTTTCCCCCAGCTAATTCCCTGTGTTCTAATTTCATTGTTATATGTTAATTAAGTAGGCTCATCCTGCATCATGTGTATTTCAAAAATGCATATACAGTTAGGTAACACTATCCCAACTGCAATGGTATATAGTTGCCAAGGGGTTGCTTAAACAACAAAATAGTTATTACCATAAAATGCAAAAATGTAGTCATTTCCACCCTTTATTTAAGTAAAAAAAAAGAAAATTACTGGTTGCAACTCAGCATCCATATGTTGTCTTCTTACACTATACTATAATTTGTCTATGGTGGTATCTGCCACTATTTCAAAATCTCTGCTTAGAATTGACTTACATTTATAGGCTTCATTAGGGTATCTCTGGATTTGATATTTTAATCTCTACCTAGCTGGATGGTTTAAAAGGTAAAAACCCAATACAGTCTAATAATACAGTATAGTATTAATAATTATTATTATATTATTATACACATTTTTTACTAGCTAGCAGCATCATTAACTCTTTAACTCTTTGAGGCCCAAACAACGGTGTCAGCGTTGTTTGAGAGGGTTCCATTTTGCCCAAACAACGGTGTCATCGTCAATGGTGTGTCCCTTACATTTTGCTTTGCAAGCGGCTTTGTACTAGTTTTTAATGTTTGGAGGTATGATTAAACTATTCAGGGAAAGTCACTCTACCGAAATCCTTTTAGTTGCATTTCCTGGACTAAACCACATAATTTGAGAGAAAACACGAAATTTTTTTTAGCAGTTCATTTTCTAAGTTCGTTTTTGAGTGCCATGAATATCAATGTTCCAACTACAAGTACAGGTTGCAGAATGCGTCTTTCTGTGGCCGAAGCTCTGAAATTGTTTCAGTCAGATGTTGTAATAATGATAATAAAAATTTAGATTTTTCGGAAAGTGATTCGGACGGTGAATTTTCACCAGTGAAGCTGAGCGATCAGCTGGTCGGAATCTAGTGATTCTGATAAGTTTATTACACAAACAATGTCCCATACTACCGTATTTATGGTGTAAGAGAAGGGAAGTGCTCTAAGCAAAGAGACAGTACTATACTATGGCTAAGCTACACTAAAATCATCGCAGCTACAGTCTGTAAATAAATGTACAAAGTAAATAGTGAATAGTGTGTGTGTAATGGCTTATTTTTCTGCCATTTTTTCTCTGAAATTTTGCTCAGCACTCTGTGAGAACTAAGAGCTCCTGAGTGCTAAACTTACCCACAAAGTTATTATAACTTTGGAATATGTTAGGAAATTGAACAAACTTTGAAGTTTTGTTCTCAAATTTGGATATTTACTACTGACTCTTGTGGCTGCAAAACCATGGTAAGTGAAGAAGTTTTTGTTAAATGTTGTCCTTGTGAAATTAAGACCTGCTGAATTCTTCTTTCCCACTAACTATAACAAAATTAAACAAACAATTATCATCAGATTCAAAATGTACATTCATTTCTCTTTTAAAAAATATATACTTTTATAGGGATTAGAAGTATATTACAATCTCTATAGCCTTTTTTGTGCACCCGCCCCTCTGCCATTTTTGTAAAGGGAAATTAATTTGGGCCAAGTCTGTCAAAATTCATGGGCCTGAAAGAGTTAACCGTTAACTTAACGTTAATAATATTATTACATTAATGTTGTGTGTGGCCTCAAAATAGCGATATGTGTATGTTTGTTTTAGTAGGTATGTGAAAATTACCTTATGCTTCACTCTAGACAGCTTCTTCTGTATCTCTGCGATTGCTGGGTCTGGTTCGTGGGTTAGTGTCGAGCAGACAGCTTGGTTGGGACATCCAGCACAAGCCTCAGCTTTTCCAGCAGCCTCGCTGTCTGTACCCGGGCAGTGCTGTGGTGCGTTTTCTGGAACCTGCGACATGTCCGTGAAATCTTACAAGACTTTAAAAGCTACTGTATTTGTGCTAATTGTGTCTCCAGACACATGAAACGTAGTTTCTTTGCTCGTCTCCGTGATACAGCAAAACCGCCTTGATGTCTTCTGCATCATAATAACATTGGCAGTTCCGGTTCCTGTATACACTGACTATTCTCCCGGACACGGTCGTACTGGACATTGCTGGCATTGCCAGCACCAATACCATCCTAATGCAGTCACAGATTCGATGGGCTGGTCATATTGTCCGAGTGCCTGACCATCGGCTCTCCAAAATAATCTTCTATGGTGAAATACATAAAGGTCGACGTTCTCATAGGGCCAGAAAAAGCGCCGCAAGGACACACTAAAGTACATCACTGAGAGCCTTCAGTATAAATCCTGACACCTGGGAGGCTGCAGCACAAAGCCGGACTTTATGGAGCACATATATCCAAGAAGGTGAAACGATCTGCGAGGTATCTAAAACAGTGGCAGTTGAAAAGCGAAGACAGACCAGAAAGAACCGTCAAACAGGCCCTTTGTCTACAGACACTGTGCCCGGCCATCATTGTCTAGACTATTCCGGGCACATAAGTCACACCCAGACACACTAACATTCAACTGCAGTTTCATGACGGATGAAAGAAAGAGTGGTACTCATCCCCCTTTCCACCTCTTTCCTCCCGGGATTGTTCCCTAAAGATTAACACACGGTGACTACAGTGCCACTAATCGGATGAGAATTAAAGGGAACACCTTATAGAAACCATTTCCAACCGTATCATATAGTTATAGTGGGGCACCTGACGTTTACGAAGTAGCCTCCTGTCTAATATGGGTTGAGCAGATTGAAGAGAAAAATCTTGGGCAATCCTTGCCACGGCGACCTTAGGTGACGCAATCTATCGTAAGTAAACATTACTGTAGGTGCCGACCCTAGGGAACGTAATCCATTATTTGTGTAAGTTCACATAATAGCAATATTCTTTCATATTTAATATTGTTTGAGATTAGGGTTAGAGTAAGGCTAACCCTAACCCAAGCTCTAACCCTAACCTCAAACATGATTAAATATGAAAGAATATTATCATTACATGAACGTACACAAACAATGGACTGTCTGGCTTGCGGTCGCCATAAGCAACCAGTTCTGAAGTTTGAATTAATCATCCCCTTGCGGATGCAATTTTTCGTTATTTAAAGCCTTTACTGTGGCTCTTGCCAGGGGCCGCAATAAAGCCCCGCCATAAATATGGCCTAATGGCTGAACGCGGTTTCTGGGACCTCTCCACGGGTGATACTCATCCACATGGTGGCACTTTGTGTCATCTGGTGTTTATCGCTTGTATGATGTCATGGTGGGGTAAAAATGTACTATTACTACATAAGCAACCATTGATTGCATCCCCTAAGGTCACCATTGCAAGGATTGCCAAATCTTGTATGGATCAAGCCGGGACATTATCCAACAGGTATGTTCACAATGCAGAATCTGGTGAGGAAGGGTACAAGAGAAAACAAACTTGTACATCTTTTCAGTCTGCATACAATTTAACAGAGACTGTACACAACAAAACCCGTCAGGCCTTGCTTCTTGATAATTCTGCAGGAGCTGCAGTTATTTACACAACTGGATCCGTTCTTCGACACATGTGGGCTTTCGCAGTTATGTTGGAAGGGGGGGGGGGGGGATTGTACAGGAAGATAGCGGTGCTTTTGTCTTGACTACAAGTAGTCTGACTTTGGAGGTGCTAGAGATAACAAAGCCAAGACATGACTAGAAGACAGATTTCCCCCCATGCATGCTTTATGATTCCATTAATATGCTTAAGAGGATCGAGACAGGATGGGTTATAACACAATGGCTGGAGTCTCTGATGCATCTCTGACAGCAACTATTTATATATTTGTACCAGTACACTCTGGGGTAAGACGGAATGAACAAGCAGACTGGCTTGCCACAGTAAGTACAGGACAAGTAATGGACCAGGTTGATGTTCTCGATGCTCTCAAGGGGACGGGGTGAATAGATGATTCAGGAGATGGTGGTGAATCAGCAACTTTGACAAAACTAGCTAAACTTTGTTTCAAAAGATGTGTTATTACCAGATATGAACACTATACAGGTAGCCAAAGATGAACTGTAAACCAACACTGGCATTATCAGTTGCCATATGCTGACGGAGTCTTGATTTGATCTGATTTGATTCAAGCATGCGGGACATTCCCATAAGCGCTCCGTCCCCATCTTTAGCAGCCAGCGAATAGTTCTGATACTAATGGTGCCAGTAGCATTCTGACTAAAAGTCCGTCTTGCCTTTCCTCCGAGTCTCGAGCATCTGCCAGAACCTCTCGTCACTCCCCCCTGCATCAATCTCACTAGACTGTGGTGATCCATCTGCTCCTCCGAACTGTACACGCTCTCCCACAAGGCACTAACCACGTCTGCCTTATCATGTATCAGTATTTCACCAAGTTGTGCAGAGCCAGCCAGTCTGTCCGCCTGTTTATTTCCCAACACACAGGCATGAAAAAATCCAGACAATACTCCTCACCCCTGTCCTCCGCAGCGAAGCATGCCACTCTGCACGAAGCATACCTGTTCTGATCTTCCTCAGCATGCTTTCTGAGTCAGTTACAATCACGATGTGTGTGTATGTCGTGTTCTCTAGCCAGCGGAAAGCTGAGCGGAAAGGGAGTCTTTTGAAGATGGGATTCAGGCGCTTGGGAACTTGTCCCATGAGGATGCTCAACTGACTGACTAATTAGGTCTTTTATTCAATAGAATAATGACAATACTATGGAAATAAAAAGCATAATAAAAATGTCTTGAAACAGATTAACCCACGAAGAGAGCTGGTTACCCCCCATCAGAAGCAGGCAATCTCATCTCTTTGGATACATTAAAAATGGGAAAAGTAGATTATGTCGCAACAGAAGCAAAAGTGGCAGGCGGAATTCTCATCAAAACTATCCACACAGACGACCTATTTTTGTTTCCCCTCTTTTTGGATTGCTTTCTGCAGGATTAACATCTCCTGGATGAGAATGAAAAGGAGCAGTTTTTAGAAACCCTGTTCCAACAATATAGCAGTTATTTTTGGTTTTTACAGAAGAAGAATACCATGTACAGATTAGAAATGTAATGAATGTCTTGGAAGAAATTAACTGGGGAAGAAAACTATTTTCCATCATCATTTAAAAAGAAAATTTACATTCTTTAGGGATGTAAGAAAGGGAAGGCTGGAGTACATAGTGATACGCGGAAAGAGAGATGGTGGGAGACCCAGTGGGAAAATATTAGCAAGTCTGGAATGAAGATATGGGGAAATCTGTACAGAAAATTATCAGCCTTATACAAAACGGTCTTTATACAGTACTGGACACCAGTGCAGCCTGGCAACTGAAGCAAGTTTTGACTGTTCGTTGTATAATTTATCACAATTCCAACTTCTCAGCAAAGGGGTCACCTATAGTTGTTCCATTCTTGGTTAGCAAAACCCATGCATTAAAAAAAAAGGCAGCTGTCAGAAGTGCCAGAACAAAAAGTCTACCACTATAACTGCAACTGATCACCTATGGAAGCAGCAAATACAACTAATAAACAGTTGCACATGACAATTTGGCATAAGCCACCACCAGCCATTTTCTAGATCTGAAGATCATGATGCAAACCAAGCTGAAAAGCAATAATTAGTTGTCCACAGAACAATAGTAGAAAACCAAGAATGCAGACTTGATCCAAGATTCTGATGATTGTATCAATTACCACCTAACTTATCACATCATAAGTCGAAAATAGAAAGGTAGATAAATATTTCAAATCCCATGGCTTGTCTCTGATTGGCTAGCGTCTGATGTGTAACACAAGTTTAGAACCAATCTTAGAGGCCTACGCACTAATGCTGATGTGTGCCAGGAGAATATAAGAGAACTGCAAGACAACAGCCTTTTGCCTAAACGGTGACTACCTAATGGACATGCTAAGATTTAAAAAATAAACCTTTAGGATCAAACCCATATCCCATGACGTAAGGCTGATGAAATGAGCTCCCTGCCACCTTCACCTCTACATATACACACAGAGTAAATGAACACAAAACAATATAAACAACCAATAATTATAAAGATGGAAAGAAATTACCTTGTATGTATATTTATTTTTATATGCAATAGTAATAATAAGAATGTTTACAGCACATACAGACTTGGAAAAAATAATATACACCAAATATTTAAACAGACATCATCTTGGATTTGTGTGTGTGTGGCAAGTTAGAATTATCATAGCAAATGTGTTGTATGAACCTCTCTCAAACAATGCTACATGATACTCACAAAAAGTGCACCAATAACCTGAGTGATGCGTCTGTGAAATGAGCGTGCAACCTTCACAGCGCAAGGTAAATGGCTTGACATCTTTGCCATGAGGACCCCCCCCCCCCCCACCAATAAACACATAAAACAAAAACAATATACAATTAAATATTTATGCTTAGCTCTGATATCCAGACAGAGAACATCTGGATCCTCACAGCTGCTGTGAAATTTGTGCACTCTGTTCAGATCCTCTTTGTGTGTTCTACATAAGGGAACTACAGCAAACAACCTGAATGCCAATCTAATATGGCAAACTCCAGATACCCTGTTAAATCCCCTAGGATGTTATAATTAGGGCACCCACAACAGCTACACCAGGTACTACCATAGTATATCCTGCAAACTTGGTTGTTAGTAATGGCTTTTGGTATATGTGATCTTTCATAATAAGGTCCATAAATATTAAAGTCAAAATGCGATACAAATGAAGTAAACTGCAACAATTAACATAACACTTTCTCTGTAAAGAAAAAAAAACAGCAACATACACAAGCAGATGTATGAGAACTAGACAAAAAACTTTAAATTATACATAAACTACATGAAATAATCTTTACTTATCACAGCCAATAATGTCATGTAAAGTTATACAGTGTGATCTTTGTGACTGTACAAAAACAGATTCTTTGAAATTGTGGTGGTTTCTTTTGTCTTCCACAAACTATTAAGATGAAATATACTAATACTTTCTACTTCTGCCTATCTCTAGTTGTGGGATCTCTCAGACCATCCAGGTTTTCCAGCAGTTCCTGCACTGGAGCAGGTTTGGCAGCTCCAAGAGTAAAATCTGGCTTGCCAGTTCTGTAAAACTGGTAATGGTCGATCATCAACTGGGGGTCTATCATACACTTGAGAACAGCTGGGTCTTTCCACATTCTGTTTATCCAGGCAGATAAATGTGGGTACTTCTCAGGTGAAATATTAAACTCTAGAAAGAAGATAAACATTCAGTATCAGTATAAATTAGTCTATGTTACAGTTTCATGAGACTTGTGGCCGAAGAAATATATAATGTTCACCCCTCCCCCTTTTTTCACAAAATGTTTATCACTCTTTAGCAAGAGAAAAACCTGTGTAAAAATTATTATACTAAATCTGAAAAGATATGGGGGGGGGGGGGGGGGGGGAAATCACCAATAATTACTAGCATCACAAGAGTTAATAGACTGCAATGGTTGGGGTGTACATAGAGTTGTGTTAGCACTTTGGATGGCTACTGTATGCGCGTGTATGCTAGTGCATATGCTGAGACAGCAGTCTGTCAATCTTTCCACAAGGGACTGTGATAAACATTCAGGAGCGAGCAACTATGGGGTGACCCGTTTCCTATAAAGCTGAAACTAAGATTACCAGATTACTAGATTACCAGTACACAGAGAATACCAGATAATAGAGATACACAGTGTATATAAAAAAAAAAATCTAACTGGAGTAGACCAGAAAGACACTGGACAGATAAAACATAGGCAAACTAACAAAACACTTGGAATTACCAAGTGGAAACAGAAGGCCAATCCTGGATAAGAATGGAGGTGGGCGATATTGCAGCAGTGAACCACAAGAGCTCAGAATGCTGAAGAAGAAGATCAGTGCGAAGAATACAAGTTACCTTTGACTTCTCCAAGTACATAAACTACTTAGAGTAGTTCCCATTAGCATTTACATGTTTATTATTACAGAAAATTATTGCTTTGGCAATGTAGTCCAAAGAATTCTAGTGGGACTGCTTCAAATTTTGTCTTTGGAAGGAAATCAGCGAGCTATGTTTGTTTTCATACATCACTGCATCTTCTAATGATGTTCCCCACAGGTAGAAGTTCAAGAGTGTGGGTAACACAAACTACCAACATCTTTTGAGAGAATGTCATACGACAGACTGCTGCTATCAGAATTCGATTTTACTTTGAAAACATTTATGGATGACACCTGATGAAATGTGTATATATTTTTAGGTAGACTGTTTTTAGATAAAATTTCTTTAGGTTCTTTTTGACTATCCTGTCTACTTTTAAAACAGCAATTTTGTTTGTAACTCTCAGCCATTGATGTGCAGGCTGAAGAACCATTGAATAAAAAAACTTTAAAAAAAAGGAAAGGACCCTTTTCCCTGCCTTTAGGCACACTGGGCATATAGGGCTAGACCTATATTTTTAAGACCAACGGCACAAGATGGGTGATGTGGTCAGCATCATGCCGGCCGCCTCTACTTCCCGGGACTGCACCCGGTACCCAATCAAGGCTGAGTCGACCTGGGAGCCAAGGTCATTTTTGAAGAAAAGTCCGGCTCCGCCGGAAGCGAACCCACAACCTTCCAATCCGCAGCGCGCGTCTAGCCGCTCTGCCACGGTGACCCTGAACCATTCAATATCCTTCACAAAAATAGTAAAGGGGGGGGGGGGGGGGGGGGGGGGGGGTTGGGAGATGAAGAGAAACTGGTCAGAAAAGACTCACGGGTGTTTGCGGCAATAAATGAATTTGCTTCACCTCTACAACCTAATTTATTTTGCCTTTAAACTGTCACTATAAACTCTCAAGCATTCTATTATAAAACCATCATTTCATTTATGATTCTTACAGGTTCTTCTATTTAGCTGTCTCTAGGGTTCTGCTCCTTTCTGAAGGCTTCTTCATATGTGTATGTATTTTGTATCAAACGTTTTCTTGCAATCAATTAGCCAGCTCCATGTCAAGATGAAACTGAGCATTTCTTTCAAGACATGAGGATGGTTACACATTTATTTTTTGCTTTCCTTCTGCTTATGGTTTTCATGAATGATTTAATAACAGCTATGGTTGTCAACACCCTAGCATTGTCATTTTTGACCTTCTCAATAGCAAACATTCTTCTTTAAAATAAAACACACACCATCTTGTATTTAAACAACAGGAATTGTGGAGAGACATTGTTGTCCACACCAGTTGGTGGCAGGATATTTAATGATGGTGCCGATTATATAAGCTCTTAAAACTATTTGTCATAATAAGGTGATAAGTTACCTGTAATGTCCTTGAGAACGGGCGCTCGCTCAAACCATGGCCAGATCATGTAGTCAGGGAAGCCAACTTGGTCCCCATGGAAGTATGGCGTATTCAACTTCTTTAAAAAAGAGTCCATGATCCCAACATGCTCCTCTAACCTTTTGGTTTGCTCAGGATCTGGGTATCCGACCTTAAGCAAACTGTAAAATGCTGGAATTCCCTGAAATTGTATTCAGTTTGTGTCTTAGACAGTTGATTTCACATTTTTGTGCATTACTTGACTATTGTGACTAAGTGACAGCTTAGTAAGTTATGTGTCCTTTACAGGATGTTGCAGAATCAACCCCAGCATTTCTTTTGGCTGTTGCTGTTTTTCTAGGCAAATTTTCATTCAGTAGTTTGCAACTGCTTTCTGAATTGGCGGCTGTTGATACCACTGTCAAAATCAATACAAAGCAGTCTGCCGACAAATCACCTACAGCTGGGATAGAATCTAGATACCCCAGCAATACAAAACATGTTTGCAATGCCTAAGCCACAGATGCTGACGACAGCAGTTGTAATAAAAAAGGGATATACCTATTAGAAACAGTTAAAATATTGTAACATTTTCTCATCACATAATATTTATGGTATGTGTCAACTCTGGAAGCCAAAGTAGTGTAGAAGACAGATAATCACTGGCCAACCCAAATGTCTTAGTTTCAAATCTGCACTGAAAATTGAAAAGAAAACTGACCATAACCCCCAGCTGACCTAGCCTAAGACTGGTACCAGGTAATGTTCTGGGAAGTAAGACCACACTGAACAATAAGTGTGCCGATTGGTCTATAAAAATGTGAATTCCAGCATCATATGCTTAATGCATCTACTTCTTCACTTCACGCTTCAGGTGTCAAGGACGATAAAAGGTTCAGCTTATTGCTTTTCTGATCATCTCAAACACAGACACATCATTTCTCTGATATCATCTTTCCATATTGTTATTGGTCCACCTCATGACCTTCATCCGTCTCTTTTGGTGAATGTTTTGTATGATCACAAGGCATCACAAGGCTCTAAGTGGGAAAACCATTTGATTTGCTTTTGTAAGTTTTTTTAGAACTGGTCATGCGCTAACTTTTTCTTTTATGACCTCATTCCTGATTTTACCTCTTGTCACTCCCACAGCCCTCAGACATCAGTCTGATGCATTACTATAATAAACAGGCTCCTTCACTTACTTTACTGTGTGCTGTATGGTTCATGTGTGTACAGAGCCTCTTTATGTAGTCTTTTGGAGGTGGATGAGGCTGGAACACTTACGGAGGTATCTGTATGTAGGTGACTCTTTTTAAATGTGACCTTAAGCCTCATCCCAAAATTTATAAAAAAAAAAAGAAAACTGTTATTAGTACAGGGCTCCCAGCATGGGTTTCTGGACCCCATTGTGGGGAAAACAAGAGCAGACCCACTGCCTCCCCAACAAGCATGTTGTAGGAGTTGACTAATTGGGAACTTTCTTCAAAGTCAGAGTGTGTCTGCCCGAGTGGCAAGGAACAACCAACTGCACACAAATAAGCCAGTAAAACTGATGTACATGCAAAACTAAGGGCGTTGAGGTGAAACAAATTCTTTTTTAAAAGAAATTATAATGTAATAAACCCTACGTAGTTTTGAAAATAAATCCCTTCAAATGGTCAGATTTCCGAACCAATACACAAATAAGGCAAGAATCCAGGCAAGAGTATGTGTCTAATTTTATACGAAAACGCCGCTGGAACTATGTCGGCCACGCCCTTAGAATGGATAAATCAAGACTTCCTTACCAAAGCCCTCATTTGGACACCAACAGGGTGATCTCGTGCAAGACCAAGGGAACCCTACGTCAGAAATCATCAGGGAAGGCTCGCTCATGGCCACTCAAACATCCAAGACCTACAACGGATTGCAACGGACCGCCGTGCATGGAGAGTCGCGACCTCTTGCCCTATGTGCCGCACTCGACACAAGAGGAAATTATGACTAACTAACTAACCCACAAAAAATAATGTAATAAAAATTAAAAAATATATCTTTTTTTTTTTAACACCAAAAAGAGGTAAGCTAGTTAACTCTCCAGAAACCTGTGTGTGACCTGTGTCAGATGGTGTTTTTTTTTTTGAAGGAGGGGGGGGGGGGGGAATCCAGAATTAGGGATTATTCTGTGATTTTTCTAGGGTTTCCTGGGAAAACAGGTTAAAAACTGATACCTTTTTGGTCCAGTGGTTGAAGTATATCTTCTCACGGGCCCTCACTAGAGGATCATCTGAATAGAATTTCGGCTGGGGAAAAGCTTCCTCTATGTATTCTGCAACAATAACACATCAAATAACATTAGCTCTTTCAGTACCTTTTTATAAAATAAAACAATATACTTTAATCTGTCAAGCATGAAGCAGGACCTTATATCTTCCATGATACACGAAGCGGTAAAAGGGGACGCAAAAAAGGAGAAGAAGAATCAGTCAATTTGTGGGCCTTCACTGGTGATACTCCTCTTTCATCCCCCCTCACAAAATGAAGTGCAAGAAAAATCAAATATTCATTCATTCATTCATTCAGTAGCATGTCCCTCGCGGAACCTCGCTGCCATAACAACCCTCCGGAAAACCTTCCTATCCTGAGCAAGATGTCCTGCGTCTGATACACCCATCTGGAGATCATCTGCCACATCCTGCACCCATCTTCTCCTTGGCCTTCCTCTTCCTCTCTTCCCAGGCATATACCCCTCCATTATTCTTCTCTCTAGACTTCCATGACGTTTCAAGTGACCAAAATATTTCAATTTTCTTTGTTTTATAAATCAAATATACCTGACGCTAAATCACAGCAGCCAGGTTTGAAAATCTATAAGGGAAAAGACAATGATAATAAGAATAAATTAGGTGAATAATAATGTGGTGTCTCTTAATGGTACCCCACTCCAAGACGTGGAGTCATGTACCTACTTGGGCAGAAGTGTAGAAAAATAAGGGAGAATTGATAGAGATATTAAAAGTATGAATACAAAAAGAAAGAGAGGCTTTCATAGCTTAGGCATTTTCATTAATTTCAACATCTCCTGTCCTATTCCTTTAGTGTATATGCTTACATTATGCCCTTATACAAACTTACTGTGCTTAATTAACAAAATCAAGTATATAATTTTGAAAATCAGCTGTAAACACTTGTCGTGATTGTAACTGACTCTCAGAGCATGTTGAAAAAGGTGGAGACAGGCAAGCTCCGTGCAGAGTGGCAAGCATCACTTAAGAGGTCCCAGGTAGTCAGCATCCTTTGGATATTTTCTCCAGGTGATGCCTGTGTGTTGGGAAATGAGCAGGCAGATAGACTGGCCGGTTTTGCACCATATGAACGGTGTGGAGGCATAGATAGATCATTACGGTCTGGGGAGAATGGCACTAGGAGGAGTGTTACAAGGGGATCCGGCTGGCGCTCAACACTCAGGGAAAAGGTGAGACGGATATACAAACAGCTACTGGTCCCATCAGAATTGGAACTCTTCATTTGCTGCTGAAGATGGAGACGGACTGCTTATGGGGGTGGCCAGAGTGCTGTGATGTCAATTCTTAATTCAACATTCAATTAATAAAATTCAGACTTTCACAATTATGAATGCTGGCGTGGTGCAAGTATTAACACACAAAATGGGACAGGCAACAGCAATATGCTCACCTGCTGTAATCAAGGACTCATAAACACAGCCTCCATTGTGTAACAGCACTGGTACTTCCCCATAAGGATTGAGATCAAAGAACCAGTCAGGTTTATTGTTTAGGTCGATGTTGACCAGATCATAGTTGATGTTTTTGGCAGCAAGCATCAAACGAGCTCTCTGGAATACATTCAAACATATCTAAAAGCCTGGAAACAGTATATCTACACTACTTATGGTTCATATGTTTGCTTGAGAGGACAAATAGGGTGATTAGTAGAGGTACTTTGGAGTGGCTGCTGCATTGGAGGACTAAGCATGCATGGGAATGCTCAATATGCAGTGATCTCGACTGTGACAACATAACATGAGGGTGGGATGTAAATAATATCAATGGGTTTCTCTGAAAATAACAGTATGCTTTAAAATACTTTTCTCAACTTAATTAAAATCTCATCTATCAAAACTAAGGCAGATGATAATATTTTGAGCCACACCAACTTGATTCACAAATAAAATAGAAATTGTTGTTGCACTCAGATATGGCAATAGTATTTGATGTGTAATCCAGACACGGCAACAGCAGTTGATGTGTAACATAGACACGGCAACAGTAAGTGATGTGTAACCCAGACATGGCAACAGTAATTGATGTGTAACCCAGACACGGCAACTGTAATTGTTGTGTAATCCGGACACGGCATCAGTAATTGATGTATAGCCCAGACATGGCAACAGTAATTGATGTGTAACCCAAACATGGCAACAGTAATTGATGTGTAACCCAAACATGGCAACAGTAATTGATGTGTAACCCAGACATGGCAACAGTAATTGATTTGTAACCCAGACATGGCAACAGTAATTGATGTGTAACCCAGACATGGCAACAGTAATTGATGTGTAACCCAGACATGGCAACAGTAATTGATGTGTAACCCAGACATGGCATCAGTAATTGATGTGTAACCCAAACATGGCAACAGTAATTGATGTGTAACCCAAACATGGCAACAGTAATTGATGTGTAACCCAAACATGGCAACAGTAATTGATTAATTGATGTGTAACCCAAACATGGCAACAGTAATTGATGTGTAACCCAAACATGGCAACAGTAACTGATGTGTAACCCAAACATGGCAACAGTAACTGATGTGTAACCAAGACGCAACTGTAATTGATGTATAGCCCAGACACTGCAACACTAACTGATGTGTAACCCAGACACGGCAACAGTAACTGATGTGTAACCCAGACATGGCAACAGAGAGTTATCACTACAGGTTTAGTTCACATACTGCAACAGTGTTTGATATTTAATACATATGGCTACAGCAGTCGATGATAACCAATACAAGGCAACAAATGTTTCTTTTAAGCCATGCATAACAGTAGTTGGCATTTAAGCCACACATTTCTATCAAACAGCTACTAAGCTGAGTGCTTGGTGTAAACTCTGAGCAGTGGATTTAGTCTGGATGTTTTTCCCCCCGTTGTTTTACCCACATAGTTTTAAGTTGTAAACTGCACTAGAATGGTGGGTGGCCAATTACATTTGGAATGGTTTATACTTATACAGTATTGCATGTACAAATGCTGGCTGTTGTGACTGACTGCTTGCATCAACTGTGAGTTGCAATTCTGGTTGGAGGCCGCTAGTGTTGGCACATCTGATAACCACCTTTTGCTACTTTGCGTGTGCAAGCTTCAAGATTTCGCTGGGACTTAACATGTTTTCCACAAATTTTCAAATGAGACGGTGAAGGACATTTTATGTGATTTCCACAGGCTCATGATTGGAGCAGTTATGGAGAGAGAAATTACAAACAACCAAGCCATCAATAATTGCTATTTAATTTAACCATGGCAACAGTAGTTGTTGACCAAGACAAAGATAATAACTGCCCTTAACTGACTCACAACATGTAGAATGTAGTGCACCCAATAAAGCCAACAAAATATATTTCAAAATGTTTCACCTGGGCATATGGGCACATCCGCATGCTGTATAAACGCAAAACTTGTCCATCCTCCAACTTATCATTTGGTAGTTTTAACACATCAGATGACATGACTGAAAATTTTGGCGCTCAAATTTCTAATTTCTGGATATTCTGTACAAATATATAATTACATGTTAAAGCTAATAATTATTAGAAGTAGCCACATATCAGGAAAAATCCTTTTGCAAATGATGTGACATTAATTTACAGAAAACAAATCTGAAGAAGTTATTTAAAATAGCAATCATCATGTAGCAGGTTCTTTGCAGAACACAGCTCTCATCAAAGCCTGCCTGAAAGAAACTTTGGAAAAATCGCCTCCTGGCAGCCAAGGCGTTCTTAGTCCAAGTCTTATCACTATCTCTCTGTTACACTGGATGTGGCCAGTTCTACATTATCACATTTTTGAATGTTAATTGCTTTTATTTTATTTCACTCTTGATTGCTTTCCATTCTATTTCAGGATGTCAGTATCATTTGCTTTCTATGGTCCATTTGTATTTTGAGAATCTTTCTATATTATATTATATATTAAAAAAACCTGTTTTCTTTTTGTGTGACAGATATTTTAACCCATTGTTCACTTTATTTTATGTTATTCAATAAAATAAATATAATTTAGAACATACAGAACCAAATAGCAGTCTGCAGTGACTAATCACTTTTCACTACTCATTAACAGTTCACACAATATTTGAAAAGGCTGCCCGGTCGAAACGTTAAACAACTGTTGTTTTTGTTGCACGTTTTCCTCTTTCCAAATTTGTTGAGCTTCTACGTCAAATCTCTCTGGAATTCCAATAATTCACACATGTAGCAGGTCATTTTGCAGAACACATTTTAAAATCAAATTCTGCCTGGGTTCAACTCTGCTCCTTTTTCCTGGCACCAAATGCTTGCCAAACTATTCTATCTGTGGTTGACTGCGCATCTGGATATTTTTGAGTCTTTTATTTCAGTTTTCTGAGACAAGAAATTGACTTTAATTCTAGTCAAACAGTGTCAACTTGCTGTTCAGATCTTTAAGATACAGCTTTTCATTGCAACTTTTTCAGTTGTTCTGCATGGATGATTTGTCTTGTAGCTATTACCCTTGTTCCTTCCCTAACACAGAGAGATAGCAAAGACTCACATTGATTTTAATGCTGCTAGATACAATACACACAATTTACATATTCAGAACCAATTGCAATCTAGACTAAACAATTTACAATACACCTTTACTTCCAATGATAAAGAGGACAAGAATCTGTAAAACAACTGATAACAGAACACACACCCAAATGTGAAACAATGTACGCTATCTACTTCCAATATTCACACATGAAGAAACATTTTTGGTCCACATTTTAAAAACTAAATTCTATAGGGGTTCAAGTCTGTCCTGTTTATCTTAAGTCAAATGGCTGCCAGAACATGTTAAGTGTGTATCTGTGGTTGATACGACGCCTTCGAAAGTGATACAGCTTACGGTAAACATAAGCCTTCCCTGATATTTTACGTTTTTTTACTTTGTCTTTAGACTAAGTAAAGTGACTTTGATTTTTAGACAGTGGTGTGAACTTTGGTTTCAATTTTAAGAGACATAAGAGGCACTACAACTCTTTCAGTTATAAGTATTAAATGATTTGAATTGTAGCTATTACCCTCAAATGCAGACCAACAGGTTAAATAAGCAAAGAACATATTGAGAATATGGTGCTAGACACATTTTTTATACAGCAATCAATATTCAATGGGTAATGTAGTCAACATCATACCAGCCACCTTTACTTCCCATGACAATTCATGGTACCCATTTAGGACTGAAACAATTTGGAAACTGTGGGAGCCCACCATGTAAATTATGAAAATCCAACAGAACTGTTATC
The DNA here is from genome assembly GCA_905116865.2 of Candidula unifasciata. Classification (NCBI taxonomy): domain Eukaryota; kingdom Metazoa; phylum Mollusca; class Gastropoda; order Stylommatophora; family Geomitridae; genus Candidula; species Candidula unifasciata. The sequence goes on along the minus strand of CAJHNH020004217.1, from coordinate 1,666 downwards.
CTCTGACCTAATACGATAGTTGACAGTTTGAAAAATCCTCATGATGCTTATCTCTGCATAGTATAGAAAGGAATGGAGTAGTTGAGTTGAGCTGAGTCAAGAACTGACATCACAGCACTTGTGGCATTCCCATGCGCACTCTGTCCGCATCTTCAGCAGCCAGAGTTCCAATAATTATGGTACAGGTTGTAATCTGGTTATATGTCCATCTTGCCTTTCCTCTGAGTGTAGTGAGCCGGCCAGACCATCTGGTTACACCCAGGTGCTTCATTCTCTCCAGGCCACAATAATCTTTTTTTCTCTACTGATTCTGTTGCTTGTTCCCAAAGTACCTTGACCACATCTGGTTGTCATGTATCAATTCACCATCTAGTGGTTCAGATTCAGCCAATCTGTCTGCCTGTTCATTCGCCACCAAACCGGCATAGCCTGAAGACAAGATCCAAAGTATGCTCACTACCCATGACCTTCCCAGTGAAAGAAATGGAGTAATCCAATGTAAGCCTTATGTAACATATAAATGGCACAATAGGATTTGATGGTTATGCAAAACTAATCATCACCACTCATTAACAGTATCCTTTCTGGGGGATTTCTATGCTTAGAATGGCATGTTTGTCAGGCAGAGAACAAGTTTAACTAATAGTGAATCTGAGCAAACATTTTAGGAATACTAATATACAACAGTGAATATAGGAAAATGACAGCAGGAATTACACACAAACTTGAGACTTTTCAAAATAAATGTTTAAGGAGAATTTTACAAATATTTTGGCCAAACAAGATCACAAATGAAGAACTGAGGAGGAAAACAGAATGTGCATCACTGGGAAATGTTATCAAAGTAAGACAATAGAGATGGCTTGGACATGTTTGCAGAATGCCTTGTGACACTGACAAAAACAGCTGTCCAGTGGACAGCAGATGGGAAAAAGGAGATGTGGACGACCTAAGAAAACCTGGAGAAGGACAACAGAACGGGAAATAAAGGAATGTAAACTGACATGGGATACCATGGGCAGAAAAGCAGCAGACCGGCAGCAATGGAGATCACTCATGAATATCTTATGTGTCAACAGCGACATGAAGAGGATAAAGAATAGTGAATCTGAATATTGGTATAAAAATACTGTTTTGATCTGTCGGTTGACAGTAGCCATAATCTTTTTTAAAACCATTAAAAAATTCGGAAAGGTTCTTAAAGTTTCCCTTTGGGAAAAAAAAATTCCATTTCAAACGGGGGGGCAGCTAATCTGATCCTTTTTTGGTGTTTTTTTTTTTCAACAGTCATTTTCTATGTGTTTTTCGTGGCCAAAAACCCGAAATTGTTTTCAGTCGAATGTTTTTTGTTTGATAAAATAATGAAAAAAAATTTTTTTAAAAGGGGTTTTGGCAGTGAATTTTACAACAGCGGCCTGACGATCAAAGTTTGGGATTCTAGTAATTTGATGAGTTTACACAAGAATGTTTTTTGCTTTCCTATTTAGGGTGAAGAGAAGGAAAACGCTCCAAAAAAAAGTGGCTGCAAAAGTCACAGGCATGACCGGTAATCTGGCAAAGGATTATATCAGAAAATATTTAAAAAAACAAAATATATCACAACCTCCAGTACAAAAAACCCTCCTTTACTTTCGTTCGCCTGAATAATTTTCTATTCACAATTTTT
>CAJHNH020004216.1:40000-44478 GCA_905116865.2 Candidula unifasciata | reverse complement strand
ATAATTAACCTAACGGCTGAACGGGGTTTCTGGGACTTGTGCCAGGGTGATTCTCAGCCGAATGGTGGCACTGTGTGGTACTGTGTGTTGGTGGTTCGTTGTGTGGTCCTGGTGGGGCTGAACGCCACTGACTCCAAACCTTGCATCGTTGTTGTTTCTCAAGTGTGGTTTCAACGCAGACGCATTTACTAGTTGGCCAGCATATTACCTGGCATAAATCAGCTTTCGTGTTTTCTCAGCGCAGCTCTTAATAAGCAAAGAAAAAAGTAAAGGACCCTTTTCTACGCCTTTAGGCGTATAGGGCATATAGGGCTAGATCTATATTTTTATAGACCAATCGGCACAAGATGGGTGATGTGGTCAGCATCACGCCGGGCAGCTCTTAATGGTTAAAAAATATTCCATCAAATTAGATATCTCTCTCTCTCCCTCTCTCTCTCTCTCCCTCTCTCCCTCTCTCTCTCTCTCTCCCTCTCTCCCTCTCTCTCTCTCTCTCTCTCTCTCTCTCTCTCTCTTCTCCCTCTCTCTCTTTCTCTCTCTCTTCAACCCCTCCTCTCCCTATCTCTCTCTCTCCCTCTCTCTCTCTCTCTCCTTTCTTTTACTTTCTCTCTCCTTCTCTCTCAGTCCTTCCCTCTCTCTTCAACCCCTCATCTCCCTATCTCTCTCTTCCTCTCTCTCTCTCTCTCTCTTCTTTTACTTTCTCTCTCCTTATCTCTCAGTCCTTCCCTCTCTCTTCAACCCCTCCTCTCCCTATCTCTCTCTCTCCCTCTCTCTCTCTCCCTCTCTCTCTCTCTCTCTCTTCCTTTCTTTTACTTCTCTCTCTCCTTCTCTCTCAGTCCTTCCCTCTCTCTTCACCCCTTCTTCCTCCCTATCTCTCTCTCTCTCTCACTCTCTCTCTCTCTCTCTCTCTGTCTATATATTATATATAATATATATATATATATATATATATATATATTTATATATCTATATATATATATTCTATATATTCTATATCTTTCTATATATCTATCTATATATATATATATATATATTCTATCTATATATCTATTCTTCCTTTATTATATATATATATATATATATTATCTTCTTCAAACATTTTTTCTCTGTCTGGGAGTCGACGTTGCGCAACGGATAGACGCTCACCTGCGGATCGGTAGGTCGTGGGTTCGCTCCCTATCTAGGCCGGAATATTTTCACAAATGACCCTGTCTTGCAGCTCGTGGCGTGGAAAAGAGTCCTTGACTTTTACTTTTATTTTCCCTTCTCTTTCTCCCCCTCTCTCAGTCCTTCACACACACACTCTCTTTCTCTCAACCCTTCCTTCTCTCTCTCCCTCTCTCTGTCCTTTCCTACCTCCTTCTCTCTCTTTTCCTCTTTTTTGATATTCATAATATGCATATTATCTTATGAAATAACATACTTATTATTTATAAAATACAGCTGCAGTGTGAAAGACGTGTGTTTGGAAGGGCCGAATGTAAGACGGGCCTGCGTGCCCAATTTGTGACCCTTTGAAAATGAAGTTCGTTCGTTCGTTCGTTCGTTCGTTCGTTCGTTAGTTCTCCCTCTCTCTCTATCTCTCTCTCAGTCCTTCACTCTCTCTACCTCTCTCTCCCCCTCTCTCCTCCTCTCTTTCCCCCTCTCTCAGTCCTTCACTCTCTCTTCCTCTCTCTCCCTCTCAATCTCTCTCAAAAATGACCTTGTCTTGCAAGGTCCTCTCTCTGTTCATCACTCTCTCTCCCTCTCCCTCAGCCCTTTCATCTCTCTCTCCCTTCCTTTCTCCCCTCTCTCTCTCTCTCTCTCAGTCCTTCCCTCTCTCTCCCTCCCTCCCTCTCTTTCCCTCTCTCCCCTTCTCTCTCTCCCTCTCTCACAGTCCTTCCATCTCTCTCTCCCTTCCTCACTCCCCCTCTCTATACCCCTCTCTCTCAGTCCTTCCCTCTCTCTCAATCCCTCTCTTTCCCTCTCTTTCCCTATCTCCCCCTCTCTCTCTCCCTCTCTCACAGTCCTTCCCTTCTCTCTCCCTCCCTCAGTCCCCCTCTCTATACCCCTTTCTCTCAGTCCTTCCCTCTCTCCCTCTCTCTCTCAGTCCTTTACTCTCTCTCTCCCTCTCTCTCCCTCTCACTCAATCGTTCCCTCTCTCCCTCTCGCTCAATCCTTTCCTCTCTCCCTCTCTCTCCCTCTCTCTCAATCGTTCCCTCTCTCCCTCTCTCTCAATCCTTCCCTCTCTCCCTCACTCCCCCTCTCTATACCCCCTCTCTCAGTCCTTCCCTCTCTCTCCCTCCCTCCCTCTCTTTCCCTCTCTTTCCCTATCTCCCCCTCTCTCTCTCCCTCTCTCACAGTCCTTCCCTCTCTCTCCCTCCCTCACTCCCCCTCTCTATACCCCTTTCTCTAAGTCCTTCCCTCTCTCCCTCTCTCTCAGTCCTTTACTCTCTCTCCCTCTCTCTCTCCCTCTCACTCAATCGTTCCCTCTCTCCCTCTCTCTCAATCCTTTCCTCTCTCCCTCTCAATCGTTCCCTCTCTTCCTCTCTCTCAATCCTTCCTTCTCTCCCTCTCTCAATCCTTTCCTCTCTCCCTCTCTCTCCCTCTCTCTCAATCGTTCCCTCTCTACCTCTCTTTCAATCCTTCCCTCTCTCCCTTTCTCTCAATCCTTTCCTCTCTCCCTTTTTCCCTCTCTCTCAAGCCTTCCCTCTCTCCCTCTCTCTCAGTCCTTCTCTCTCTCTCTCTCTCTCTCTGCATATACATACATTCATATACATAAATATGTGTGTGTATATGTATATACAACGAACGAACTTTATTTTTAAATGTTAATGAATTATATGTTACATTTATTGTGTTATATTATATTATGAATACATGCACTAGCGTTATATGTTGGTTGTTTTACATAAATCATAAGGTGTGTATATGTTTGCTGTTGTATGTCAATCATAAAAAATTTATATGTTGGCCGTTTTACATCAATCATATGAGTTTATATGTTGGCTGTTTTACATCGTTCATAAGGAGTTTATATCTTGGCTGTTTTACATCAATCATAAATTTATGTGTTGGCTGTTTTACATCAATCATAAGGAGTTATTATGTTGTAGCTCTTTATGATTGATGTAAAACAATATTGTTGTCGCCATGTGGGTTCCAAGGGCCCATTGTTAGGAAAACAAGAATAGACGTATTTCCTACACAAAAGCATGTCGTAAGAATCGACTAATTGGGAGCTTTCTTCGGAGTTTTAGTACATCTAACCAAGCATCAAGAAACCAACAACCTGCAAGGAAATGAGTTAGTTCTGTAACTCAGGTTTTGCAACAAGGACTAGAGTCTAGACGTGGATGAACAACCAGAATTTTCCACCGGAGTTTACAGCTGGTGAACGCGAAGAAGTGGAGGAAGAAGAATGTTGTAGAAATAAACCCAGTGACACAGGCTCAAATGTTGACGAATTTAACTAGGACTTATATTTTAACCCTGTTATATAGTGCTATATTTTGCAGAAATTAACACTTTCATCAGGACACAGATGCTTAATAACTTAATCTGATTTATTTAGAGACGTTTATATTACCAGGTATCTTCCAGCATCTAATAACTATTTCTCAACGTTAAACACGGAAGTAACCTTTGTAAAATAGAAAATTGTGAAATATGCACCAGACAAATACATTGAAGATGTCTACGATAGCAAGAACAAGCTACCCACAATTACCAATGAGGCTATGATCCAATGTTCAACGTGTCCGAATTGTCTGCCAGTGATCCTCTGCCACGTGCTAATAAAGTCCAACATGTGTCCGGTAAACCAATCGTAAGCTTGTCGCTCGGTCGTCCAGGTATGCTGACTGCTTTAATTAGGCTACCGCGGCGGCTTCTTATCTCACAGTACCTTTTGCGAAACCACCAAGTCGTTTTGTCCCTATCCGAAAGGAAAACACCATCCGGTAATCTTGTACAGCAGGGTACCAGCCCTGAGCTTCATGAACTCAGGTGGGCCCACCTCCGAAAGTGTCTAGGAGAATCGTGGGCCGAAACACTTGTCGACGAGGATAACTTCTACTGATGACTGGTAGATCCCTTCTGTACTTGCTCCCTGTGAGTTTATTCCTTTTGAACTGTTATGCTGGGGCACGTATCTTGTGTTTACTTAGTCTGTCATCATCCAAACCGTAAAAGCAACACAGTATCGGGGACAACGAATATTCCACGCTCCCATCTGCTTATTCGGTGGTATCGTCTGTTAACGATTTCTTTTTTCACGATTACTTGTTTATGATGTGTCACTATGGTGACATGATACTAACAACTATCTACCGTAGCCTTCTTTTTCTTCTTAGAGTTCACCGGCGGTCAACTCCAGTCTAAACTTCTGGTGGTTCGTCTATTTCTGGATTGTAGTCTTGTTCCAGAATTTGGGTTTGGTATGCACATCCGTTGTACAGATCTGTCTTATCAGTACGCAAAATGTCTGCCGTCCGTCC
>CAJHNH020004216.1:30000-35000 GCA_905116865.2 Candidula unifasciata | reverse complement strand
AAAAAAAAAAACCCCCCAAGGCTTTAATGATGACCACAGCTCTAATTAGTCATGCCAGCAAAATCCTTCTGCAGATCAAAATGTGGAGAATCGAGAATAAATTGGAACATGAATTGCAAGAAACACAAGCGGGTTTTAGACGGGGGCAAAGAAACAAGAAACCATATTTTCAATATGAGAATCTTCCTGGTGAAGTGTAGAAAACACAAGAAAGCTCTTTATACTTGTTTCAAAAACTAAAGCCAGGCATTTTGCTGTGTGCATAAATCAACACGAGGAAAAGATCGACATTCTACACTAGTTAAACACAAGGGAGAACTGGCTCGTAAACAGTGTCCTATCCCGAAAGTCGAAGTATTTTTGCCACATCAAACGTCACGGTGGCTTGGCAAAGAGGGTGAAGGACGGTTTGCAGAAAGCGAGGCAGGAAACGCCCTCCACGAAGAGGCATTGGCGTTAAAAGCACATGAGGCTGGAGAGCTGGCTAGGTCAAGGAATACTTTCAGGCGTGCCGTGGAGAGAGCGACGTTCTGTAAAAGGACTTGCTGACTGATGATTAATGATATCCTGGAGGTCTTGTCCAATTCTCCCAGCCAGCTCCCCGAAAACGCTTTCAATGCATTTTCCTGTCAGGTCCACCATAACCAGAATGCTGTCAACGGGATGTTTACACTTAACGAAAGTTCCGATAAAGACAGCTTGTTAAGGAGAGAACGTTCACCCGCGGGTTAATCCAATCTCTGAATCCTGGTTTGTTTCACTCGTCCGTCACGATGTCCTATTCAGAAACTCTCTGGCTGTAGTCGCTAAGCGGTCATCTAAGTGCTAGTTCGTCATTCACTATTATCACCTACAGTCGCCCCATAGCCATAGATGCTGTTGACTTACAAATACGTGAAAAGAGAACTTCTAAACGCAGTTTGGGGAACTATTAGCTAGGTTATATGTTCTCTTTTTAAGTGTTTGTGTATCTATTTTAAAATATTTAAAATACATTCAGGGCATTGCTTCAATTGTTGATATTTTTATTACTCACCTAATAAGGCCTAATCCAATTGAGCTCCCTTGCTATAAAACAATTATAATAAACTGAGCCTTTATCTTCTCCTCTCGATTTATTTATCACGGCCCAAACTCAGAGCTCCCTAAAAATATTGCCTGGTGAAAGACAAGAGTCCGGGGATTGGGGGTTGGGTGATGAGGAGGGGGGGGGGGGGGGGGTTTCTAAGCTCCTTCGTGGATGTGGATGTTGTGTTTATAGTGTTTTATAGACATGCGCCTGAAGAAACCGCCCAGTGGCCAGACATAAATGCTTCTCCTGATACACACACCATTACAGGGGCGGCTGGCGTGCTATTGGGATGTGGCTCACAGCAAGGCTGTATTATTTGACGAGGCACATTCGTTATCCGCCTTTCCAAAAACACCCATCTTTCACAAAGCAACATTATGTTATGTATAAAGTATGTTATGTTCTCAGCAATAGGCATACTGTGAATGTAATGTAAATGGATATTATGACCTTTTTAGCTGAATTTGAGGTCGTGTAAAAAAATAATATAATATAATATAATATAATATAATATAATATAATATAATATAATATAATATAATATAATATAATATAATATAATATAATATAATATAATATAATATAATATAATATAATATAATATAATATAATATAATATAATATAATATAATATAATATAATATAATATAATATAATATAATATAATATAATATAATATAATATAATATAATATAATATAATATAATATAATATAATATTACATAATTTGTAATATTACATAAAATAATACGGTACAATACAGCATACCAGCTGGATATTGTACTATATGGTCTGATATAGTATTGTATAATATGTTGTAATATTGTATAATATCTCCTAACTAAATTACAAAGAGTGACAAGCTGTTTGTCAATAAGCACATAATAATAATCATTATAATAATAATAATCATCATGATCATCAATATTATCATTATTAAGCACTTAACAAGGCTTGTACTCCTTTGTGACACTCATCCTAGACCTACTGTCAATGTTTTCATTGTTTTGTCGATACTCCTAGCCAATTATCTATGTAACTACTAATTTATTTACTTAAGCAAATCTATACCAACTAACTTACGCCATCGTCATTTCCTTAAACTGTTTTCACAATACATCATTCCACGCAAATCTATAGAACGCTCTGTGTTTTTCTTAAAAAACAAGCCAGTCTGGCGGAGTTTTCAGCACGTTGAGCCCCCGCCATCATTAGTGCCAAACCCACACCCTCGGAAGCTCCGGGTCGCACATTAGCAGCAATTTTCACCTTCCTCTCTGTGGTCCAGTATCCCCAAAAAAACAAGGCTCGCTTGTTGGGTGATGTCAGCCAAGTGGTTGGTGCGAAAACATTACTATATCGACTCTGGGACGTGGTAGTTGTGTCTCCACAGAGACAGCTGCTCGACTCATACAACAGAATCAAGCTGACTGATTCTTAAGTAAATGTTTATGGGGTATGTGAATTCAAGTACACGATGATGTTGTGGAGTCAAAAGAACTTTAGGACTTAACGAGAAAGGTAGGAGGTTTCAATGAAGTGTTATTTGTTTTTTCTTCTATTGCTTTCCCAGGTAAAAGAGCAGTTTGTACGCTGTGATGTTTTTAACCGCTAGGCTGTGACATCTGGACCTCTCAGAGAACATTACTGAAATGATTCTGAGACTTTATACGTGTCTATAGAGACAACGACATTAGACTCATACAACAGACTCATGCTGACTCATTTCTCAAGTAAATGTTAATGTGGTGTGTGGGTTAGTTAAAAAAATAAGTAAATAATGGCGTCATAGAGTCGAAAGAACCTATGACTAAACACGAAAGGTAGGTTTCACTGAAATATTTTACTTCATTTTATATTGCGTTCCTTCGTTAAAAAAAGGCTGGTTCTTTGTGTTGTGGTTAACAGCTAGACTGATAACTGCGCTTTTTGACCTAATACATACGATTTCAACAAGTCCTTAATGAATCACCTTTTACGACAAGCGTGTTAGTTAGCAGTGAGTCTATTCTCTACACCTTCTCTCCTCCACACTCCCCTTCCCCAAATAGGGCCCGAAACCAACAGGGGGGGGGGGGGGGTAATGTACCGTCTGTTATTCTGTCCTCCGCTGCTCAGTCTATCTGCAAATCTAAGTGCATATATTCGTGTCTGCATGTCTGATTACCTGACTGTCTGTATTGTCACTTTGTTTACAATTATTATTTCATTTGATTTAAGCATCAAGAAAATGTGTGAAATGAAAGGAAAGTATATCAACAAGCGTCACAATATAACAAGCACAATCAAAACGTGAACGTTGCGGCTATAGAGCCTTCATCAGCACATACATAAATCAAACAATAGCACACAAATACACAAAGAAATCACTTAGCAAATTGCCCATTTTTTAAAGTAAAAAGGTAAAGGATCCTTTCCCAGGCCTTCATGCTTACTGGGCATATAGGGCTAGACTTAAATTGTACAGACTAATCAGCAATCGTTGGATGATATGGTCAATATTACTTCAGATGCCTGTACTTCCCATGATTATACCTGACCCTAACCCTAACCCTGACCCTAACCCTAACCCTAACCCTAACCCTACCCCTAACCCTAACCCTCACGGCTGGGTCTACCTGGGAACCAAAGTCATCTTTGAAACTGTCCGGCTCCGTCAAGACCCGAACCCACTACCTTTAATGGGCAGGCGATTTTTCTTTTAAATCTATACATATTCTTATAGTGCATGCCGTGTGGGGTTGGTAGTCGTGTCTACACCTGTATCCACAACCTTCTGTCTTGACTAATTTCACTCAAATCTGGCACAGAGGATCTTCCACGCAGTGATGTCAAACTGTCCAGCATCTTCCATCTCGGATCATAATATGCTTGATACATACAATACAATTGCCGTGTCTTAAATGCGAATTCCATCGGACCCAGTGTAAGACGCGTCGGCTCTCCTTTAAATAGCGGTCGCTAGCTGGAAGGCGACGGTCGCTTAGTCGGAGATCACTCCCTTGGAGGCAGTGCAAATACGGAGTGGACAAGTCACGAATCAAAAACAAGAAAATTTTCACATATAGCGGCCTTTATTATGGGTAAGTACTCGACGCTACATGTGTTACCCTAACCCAAACCCAAACCCTAACCCTAACCCTAACCCAAAGCCTAACCCTAACCCAAACCCTAAGCCTAGCCTAACCCTAAGAAACCGTAGCATACAGGTAAGTATGTGATTTGTTTCGTTCCCTCTTTACCACTCCGTATTTGCACTGCAGCCAAGGGAGTGAACTCCGACTAAGCGATAGTCGCCTTCCAGCTAGCGACCGTTATTTAAAGGAGAGCCGACGGGCCTGCCTGCCCAATTTGTGACCACTTGGAAATGCAGTATGTTCATTTGTTCGTCTCTCTCTCTCTCTCTCTCTCTCTCTCTCTCTCTCTCTCTCTCTCTCTCTCTCTCTCTCTCCCTCTCTCTCTTTTCCTCTCCAACCTTTCCCTGTCACGATGCACTGCAGTTTTCTTCTTCTCAAGACATAGTCACATAATGTAGATTTCTCCTTCTGATTTGAGGAATCGGTTTTCTTCCTGAGTGAGTTTCCTTCAAGATATCATCATTAATCTTCATACTATGATAGTTACTTTATTCTATCATATATTGTGCTGTCACTACCGTCTGTATGTATCATATTTTTAGGGCGGTGTCGACAGGGGGTTGTGAGCCTGAGTTTTTAGGCCCGCTAGTGCTGTCGCCACGGACTGTGCAGTTTAATTTTGCCCCCGAAAGAAAAACTCCATCGCCCTATCAAGTGTCGAGCCCGGGTCTTCCGCATAAGTACCTGAAGTGTTATTCCCCAATCTTTTTTACCTCCACAGTGTAACTCTCATCTTCTTTCTTCTTTTGTCAAAATCTGCTTGTGCCGCTAGGCGTCGCAGTCTATCAGAT
>CAJHNH020004216.1:0-25000 GCA_905116865.2 Candidula unifasciata | reverse complement strand
TTTCTTTCATATACTTTAGAAGGTTTTTAGTGCCCCGTTTTTGTCTTGTCTGTCTTGTTTGGATGGCTGCGTGGTCTCGAAGTATGGTGTCCTCTTCGAGGGCTAGAAGTTCTGTGTTCAGTCCTCGGTAAGGGCTGGGATTTTTTCTCGTGGACTTGGACTTCTAGTAATTGTTTCTGGTCTCTGGGTTGTAAGACCAGACGCCTGTGTGCATTGTTGCGCACATAAAAAATCCATTGGCAGTTGGAAATCGAAAAGAGTAGCCTAAAGGCACAGCCCCGGCAAAAAGTTCGAGTTGAAAAGCTGCCCAAAAATATTTCAGCATCCTCCCCGGTGCTACAGAGCCTTTGCACTGTGCTGAGCTTCTTCGGACTTCGGATCCACGATGTTGATCCATTGCTCAAACCTGTCTTGTTTCATATAATCACACCACAATGACGTATACAATAAATATTTTTACCACTAGCTGTTCACATGTCTAAATTTAGACAGGTTGACTGCCAATTTTTCTAGCAAATGTAGAGGGAATAAAACATGTCACAATGTCTACCCAACAAATGTCAGCGTCTGTGGCTTGGGCGTTGCGAACACGCTTCGTAATGCCGGAATTTCCGGGTTCGACCCCAGCTGAGGACGATTTGGCTTGTGTTGGTTTTGCCAGTGATACTGATAGCTGACCGTGTAGTGCAATGACAAAGTAGTGAACGTAAAGTGTGTCTAGAAAAACCCACAACAGCCAAAAAATGCTTTTGGTTCTGCAAAGTCTTGTAAAGACATGGCAACTCACTTTAAAAAAAAATCGGTTGTTCATATCCCGGTTGCTTATCGACGAATCCATCTTTATTGCCAAATCATACTGCTGCTCAGCAATGTTGAAATGCAGTCTTCAGAAATCCTAAGCAAACCTGATCGTTAATACGTGCAGTAAAACTCAATCTTTGTCACTGTGATTTTATGTGAATGGAATATCGTTAACATTTCCGTTCATGCTTGGGGGAGTCGGAGGGTTGGGTAAACATATTATCAGCATCATGTACCATGCCGATATGAGTAGGCTGTTATGTTTCGTCATCTTTCACGATCACTAGAATTACAAAGCAGGTCTGTGTTCCTCTCTATCCCAACCATAGCTGGTATTTATCTCTTTGCCTTCCCGTTGACTCATCCCCCCCTCCCCTTTTTCTCTCTCTCTGGCTTTTTATCACGGTATAGGGCGTCACAGGTCGAGCCAGCCTAGAATGGGTATCAGGATGGCTGTCCTGGGGAAGAAAAGATGGCTGGCGTAATGCTGACCACATTACCCACCTAGTGCCGATTGATCTGTAAAAATTCGGGCGCTCTTCCCATATGCCCGATACGCCTAAGGCGCGAAAAAGAATCTTTACTTACTTATGGCCTTTTTGTCAGCGAGTAAACAGTGCGGCGGCACAAACTAATCATCACGGTCTGAGGAGAATGATAAAACCAGGAGTGACCAAGGGGATCTCGTCGACGCTCAGCACTCAGGGAAATGGCGAGACAGACATACAGCCAGGCTGTTACTGCTAGCATCCTAACTGAAACTTTGCGTTTGCTGCTGAAGACGGGAATGGTGCTCTTATGAGAATGTTCTGAGTGCTGTGATGTCGGTTCTGAACTAAAAACTTAAAACTTGTCCGAAAGACACCGGCTTAATACGTTTCATTTCCCTTATTAGTTTATGATTTTTATCTGTCTCAAGAAAGATTTCCTCATCCGTTTTTCAGTAACTACATGATTTTCTTTGCATTCTCATCAAAAAAAAAAAAAAAGGTCCACATTGAGTAAATATTTTCCAGCTTCTCTGACTATTCTCCTTGCCTGATTTTGTAATACAGATGTACCCAAATTATTCGGCAATGAGGCGTTATGAGCACACTTTCTTATTTCCGACATATTGGGTCCATTTCAGCAGCAGGAGACATGGCAGTCTGTGAGGTACTACTTTGTTTGAGTGATAATGCATTAAATTATATAATCCTATAATTTAAATAACGCAGACACACATAATTTGCTGCAAAATTTATAGTCAAATATATTTTTGCGGTGTCTCGTCAGGTGCATTGCTACAGAGCTACAGCTACATAAAATGAAGAGGGGGAGGGAGGGGGGAGAATACTGAATAAATTCCAGGTTAGTTCCACGTTAGTCTCCCCAAATAGAATAGGTCACTTTTCATTCACAAATTTGTTGGGCTGGTCGACTTTCCTGAAATTACGTGTGTGTCCCGCTTTCTTGCTTGGTTTCTTAGATGCCTTGCATTTACGTTTTTATCCCCAGAGAGAGAGAGAGAGAGAGAGAGAGAGAGAGAGAGAGAGAGAGAGAGAGAGAGAGAGAGAGAGAGAGAGTGCCTATGACATAGATTGCAGCACTCTCTAAGGGGTTTGTGTTAGACCCAGTTTCTCTATGTTTGTGGAGTGTTAAAAGCGCTGAAATATACTACACGCGATATCAACGGCGTTGCGGAACACCTCTGTAACTTTGTACGAACGTCGCGCGACCCAGCAACTACCAATCAGGAGTGAGCTAGTGTGTATATGGTCTGGGCAGGCTAACGTCGAACTAACCAAATTCTAATGAAATACACGTGGTCTTTCTCGATACATTTTTCGTCCAATCGCCGGAGGTTCACGACAGTCACGTGACTTACCAGGGTAACTTCAAATTTGTAATGAATTCGCAGCGAATTGTTTGTGTCCGAATTATTTAAATTCACTACAGGTAAACATTGCTTTTATTTCTTAAATTTGTCCGTTCGTATTTGGCTAACTTAGTTTGTTTCCATTTGCCCCACCAGTGGCGCATCAGGCTTTCGAGGCCAACATCATATTTTGTATAGACCAATCATCCCCCGATTGGTGATGTGGCCATTTTTATGCCAGCCGCCTTTTCTTCCCAGACTGTAGCCATTACACATCTAAGGCTGTGTCGACTTGGGAGCCGAGGTTATTCTTGAAATACAAATATCTACTTCAAGCAGATTCGAACCCACGACCTTCGAATCCACAGGCGAACGTCCAGCCGCTACATCACAGTGGCTCCCTTTCCCTCGCGTGATGTTTTCTGAAAAGACAATATAAAGTCAAATGTAATGTTTAAAACCTTACCATCGCTGAATCTGGCCACTACTCGTTTTCTCTCTCTCAACATACACACACACACACACACACACACATACACACCGTGGGGTGGGGAAAGGGGGAGGGGCATACGTATTAGACTATAATGATGTTAAAAAAGAAACTATCTATATATATATATAAATCAATGTTTGTGTGTTTGTTTGCCCCTTATAGACACGGAAACTACTGAACCGATTTAGCTGAAATTTTCAGGATATGTTTGTTTTGATACCGGATGTTGAAATTCAACCTGTCACTGTTAGAGATAGGTGACCACAATTTAAGCCATAATATTCGAAACTAATATTTATAATTTTAGTGATTTCTAATTATAGTCACGTTCGTAATCGCGCATGCGCCGTAGTCAGAACGCAAGGCTTCCACCATTCGCCGGCGAGTTACGTGCAGCCAACGCCTTCTCTAATACATAGAGTCGGTCGTGGTACAGCAAACAAGACTATCTCTATATTTGCCACAATAACCATATTAAAAACGATTTCTATTTTCGGTTTTTTTTCCCAAACAACCTTCAAAAGGGGGGGGGGGGGGGCCATCAAGGACTATCTCGACGTCGGCGCAGACATTGACTGCGACATTAACTTCATTAACCGTGTTAGACACGTGCGATTTCTATTATTGTGCCGTTTCATTAATATATCTGGAGTATCTGTCTATGAGAAAACAATTGCCTGCGGTTTTGAGTTGTGTTATAATCGGGACACGGTAGTAGGGACACACATCTCTAATAGTTAAGTTCTCTTTTCATTGATCCTATTAAGTGGCTGCTTCGTCGAATGGTTAGAACACTGGGTTCCTGTGCGGGAGACCAGGGTTCAAATCCGCAGTAGTTAATTATTTTTTTTACCCCGGACTAAAATAATATCCTCATCTGCTTTGTCGTGGTGACAGCACTAGCAATGTTGCCCTTAATACTAAAAAAAAAAAAAAACAGACAAGTAAATGGGTACACCATTTGATAATTAAATTTGACCATTTCGCATACTTATGATTGCATTTTTAAACTTTCCGATTGCATGGTTACGCTGAAATTTCATAGCTTTCCATTTATTTTCATTTAGATTTAGTTATTGCATCTGCGTTGGAATTTTAAGCTGTGCTGTTTACCATTGCGTTCATTTCCTAATTATGTTTTTTTTTTTTTCTGTGTTAATTTGCTTTTCAAGTGGTTTTTTTTCTCTCCCAACTACTTCAATGAGGGAAAGAGTTGTCGGTGAATGTAAGGGAGGGGGGAGGGGGGCAAACTATTAACTGAGAGAGCTTTAAGTCACAGTAACTGCTTTACCCACTTAAAGTAGCAGCAGCAGTAATAGTTGTGGTTGGGCTGTTACACCATAGTGCTCTCATGTGAAGACCGCTGGTAAGATTATGGCGTTCTTCTATCGGCAAGTGAAATTATACATCCTAACCTGACCAGTCTGTGGCGACAGCACTAGCCATGCGGAATCAAATCTTCTGGCTCACGACTCTTTGTCTACTCCGATGGTTACACAGATAGCAGTGACATTATTTTAGCTACTGTAGTGGTGGTCGTTGTAGTAGTTGTACTAGTACTTGAATGATGATATGGTAAATATTACACTAGCCCTATTCACTACCTATTACAATTCCTGCTCCCCATTTTAGTCCGGATGGACAGGGATGTCAATGTCAGTTACAGCAACAACAAAATATCGCCAATAATGATTTTCAAATCCTTCGGAGAGGGAGAGAGCAGTAGTCGGTGGAAGAGGGGAGGGGGTAATGACTTAAATTTAAGAGAACTTAAAAAGCTTTACACGTGATTTTCAAGTTCTCATTACCTTATTTGTTTATATTTTACTAACGCTACCTCCGCTTTCCTATTTTTTACGACTGACTTTGTTATTCACAAGTACAGTTGTAGCTTTACTTCCGTCCCTTATAAAAATACAAACAGCTTTAGCAAGTGATAACCAAAAAACCATTTTTGTTACTGTGCTAATAACACCATTTAAACGACCACTAATATAAAGACACAATTATATGGTGCGTGTTCTAAAGTTGGAAAACCAGACTATCTCTATATCTATGCAGAAAATGATTGCGACATTAACTATATTAGACACGTGCGATTTCCATTGTCTTTCTTTTCCAAAAACCTTTGATGAGAGAGAGAGTAGTAGGTGGATTTAGTTGTGGTGGGGTGGGGGGGGGCGGGGATCAAAGACTATCTCTATATCTGATCAGAGAATGATTGTATTAGACACATGCGATTGCTATTTTCTTTCATTTTCATTTAGCCAAACTATGCCACAGCAACGCGTGGCCGGGTACAGCTAGTCTCAAATAAAAACCGTGGCGCACCAGAAGTGGAGATTATGTTAATTCCTTACGTCCTTCTTAGGACGTATTTTTTTGTTATTTGAAGCCCCACTCTGGCTTTTGCCAGGGGCCGCAATATAGGCAGGCCATCAATATGGCCAGTTGTCTGAACGCGGTTTCTGGGACCTCTCCACGGTGATCCTCATCCGCATGGTGGCACTTTGTGTCATTGGGTGTTTGTCGCTTGTGTGATGTCCTGGTGGGGTAGAAAGTCAGTCAGTCAGAAGTGGAGATTCTACATTCTTGCTACATCAAGCGAATGGAAAACTTTGGGTTTCTGGTCAAACAACTGACTGACTTTCTACCCCACCAGGACATCACTCAAGCGACAAACACCCGATGACACAAAGTGCCACCATGTGGAGGAGGATCACAGTGGAGAGGTCCCAGAAACCGCGTCTAGCCACTTGGCCATGTCTATGGCCTGGCTACATTGCGGCCCCTGGCAAGAGCCAGAGTGGGGCTTCAAATAACTGAAAAATTTAATCCAAGAAAGGACGGTAGTTTTTTTTACAACTACATTGATCCTCTGGTCAAACAGGAAGGCTGGAAGATAAGAAAGAAGGAAGGAGACTAAATGAGAAAACGCTGGACAGTATGACATTAAAGCATGAAAGCACATTTGTATCAAGTTCAGGCTGACATTTAAAAATCCAGCGCAGTTCGTATTTTGATGACGCAATACACCAGCTATCAGGTCGTCCGTGTACGTGCCCATAGGCATTCATCTTTATTCTTTCTCAGTTTGCGGGGGCTGCATAGTCTGGAGGCAAGGTGTTCGCTTCGAGTGCTAGAAGTTCTGGGTTCAATCCCCGGGTAGGGCGGGGATTTTTTCATGTCGACTTGGATTTCTCGTAATTTCCCCTGGTCTCTGGGTAGTGAGATCAGACGCCCGTGTGCATTGTTGCGCACGTAAAATATTCCTAGGCAGCTGGGAATTTTAAAAAAAAAGTAGCCTAACGGCGCTGCCTGGGCAAAATTTTGAGTTTAAGATCTACCCAAAGTATTTCCCGATCCTGGCCGGTGCTACAGAGCCTGTGCACTGTGCTGAGCTTCTTCGGACTCAGACTTGAGTTTGAAAAAGATCGGAGCACTAATGGGTGCTCCGTGTGCTATAATGTTCATCCGTTGTTCAAACCTGAAGCCTCTTTCTTACTTTATTATTATTATTATTATTTGTGTGTGTGTGGCTGCAGTATATCCCCCCCCCACCCCCACCCCCCCCCCCCATCCCCAGCCCCCATTATGGATTATGCAGAGATGGTTTATTTTGGTTGAATTTTAAAATTCTAATTGCCTTTGATTTATAGGTTACTTTTCAGTCTTTGAAGGATTGTATGCCCGGCGCGATAGCCAAGTTGGTTAAACCAGCTGCCCGGCAAACGGGTGAAAAACTCCTTGTCTTGCGAGTTCACTCTCAGAAGTAGGCAAAAAAAAAAAACCCATATATTTCTCAGATTTACGGTATCTATCAATGAATCAAGGCCGAAGGGTTGTGATATGCATAGTATCGGGCCAAGGGGTTTACAGCTCAAGGTTTCTGCCCCCACCCCCCCCCACCCCCTCCCCCCCCCCACCCCAAAAAAAATTTCTGTTTATTTGCTACTGTATAGCACCGTTATGGATTCTGTAGAGTGTAGAGCTGTTTTATTTAGTTGGTGAATTTTAAAATGTCATTTGCTCTTCATTTAGAGGTTAAAGGTCTGTACATGTAGTCATTTTCTGTTACATATATACATCATTTGTAACCACAAATATCCGGAAATTTCACTAACCCAGCGCTCCTCAAGACGGAAGGTTGCCGGATTGTTAAATGTAGATGTGTTATAAAATATCTTCTCCTTCTTCTTTGCGTTCGGTTCCGTATGCTCAGATCAGACCATCAGGTGGGTTGCCTATGTGAACTTGCATGTCAGTAGCAGGTCCTTTATAGTTTTCTATAGCTTGTTCTGCACACTGTGCTCTTGAAGTCAGGTGTCTTTTTGAAGTTATAGGTACAGTGGGCAGGTCTGCAGAATGTGCTCAGGTAATAGAATATGACAGAAGGTTGTTCGGTTTATTGGTTTATTCAACGGATCAACATCATGGCACCCGGGTATATCCCTAAGCGCTCCGTTCTTCTTCTAACTCAAGCCATTGTTTGAAGCGGCTCAACCCAGTGCACTATCTCCGTTGCACCGGCGAGGATCCTGAAATACTTCAAATTTAGCGCGGGCAGCGCCGTTAGGCTAATCTTTTCGATTTCCAACTACTAGTTGATTTTTTACTTTTGCAATAATACACACGGGCGTCCGATCTTACTACACAGAGGCAAAGGGAAATTACTGAAAGTCTACGTGAGAAAAAACTTAAATCACCTGGGCCTGAACCCGGGACTTCAGCACTCGAGGCGGACGCCATGCCTCGAAACCACGCAGCCCCCTTGACAAAAGGTTGCAAACATGCATGACTACTAAAGCCAGAATTTGTAGACTTTGTGTGAGAAGATGGTTTTTGTAGTGTCGAATTGTGAATGATGAATATATACTTTGATTACCTCTTCTTATTCTTTTGTCATCTCACTGATCAGGTACTAGCTCAGTGCCGCAGTTTTCTGTATTTGTCTTGCGCTTCTCGGGTGACTTGTGTGATGGATTTGTTCATCTTTTTGCAGGTTTTAGCTACACCATTTATCCAGCTCTTTCTTCGCTTTACTCTCGCCTTCCTCTGCTGTTGAAAAAAAAAAAAAATAAAAAAATCTTTTGTGCAGTTTGATCTTGCTGCATTCTCACTAGATGGCTAAACTATGTCATTCTGTGTCCGTCAATATAATCCAGACATGGTCTTATTCCAACTTTCTTTTAATGCTGGTATTCATAACCCTGTCTCTTCTTGTGTTGTTGGTGGTATTGCGTAGACAGCGCGTTTCACGTGTGGTTATTTTCTGTTATAGTGCCCCATTTATTGTCCATGACTAGCACTGATAACCTAAAATAGGGATAAAGATGCTATTAATCATTTGCCGTTATGCTGGCAGACATTTGTGTGTCTAGGCAGGAAAAGAGAGGTGAAAAGGGGGGGTAACTGGTTGGTGACAGCATTTGCCTTCTGTACTCTGACTTTTCTCTCTCTCTCTCTCTCTCTCTCTCTCTCTCTCTCTCTCTCTCTCTCTCTCTCTCTCTCTCTCTCTCTCTCTCTCTCTCTCTCTCTCTCTCTCTCTCTCTCGACTTTGATTACTGAGACTCTAGAAATGTGAACACAATTTAAGCACGGACAATGAACACAGTTTTTAAACATTTAATTTGACTTGTGTGCAGTACATGGAAAAGAAATTAGAAAAAAAAAAAATGCACCGATTCAGAGCAAACAATCAGCATAAGTTTAAAATTTTTTTTTTAAAAAGTAGTAAAGATCCCTTTTCAACGCCTTTAGGCGTATCGGGTATACGGGAAGAGCGCCCATATTTTGACAGACCACCAGGTGGGTAATGTGGTCAGCATTACGCCGGCCGTCTTTGCTTCCACAGGTCAGCTATCTAGGTAACCATTTTAGGCTGGGTCGACCTGCGACGCCCAATACCATGATAAAAATCCACGCAGCCAGCAGTGTGTTTCGATCGTAGTATGTTGGAATTACGAGTCAGACTCGCAACGCCCAAGCGGGTCCTTCTGTATAAATACAGCATGCTTACAGTTAATTAAATAATGGAAACTTATCAAAACATCAAACTGTAGGCGTTTCATAGACGTTTCACTCTCGGGTGGTCATCTCCAGTATTAACCTCTTGTTACGTTACGTGAACACAATTTTTCATTGCATGCGGGATAGATTATCAAAATAATCACCACTCATCGCTGCACACGTGAATTAGTTTCCAAGCAGCATCCAAGCGCGTGTAAATAACTTTGGGGTGGGATGTGGGGGGGGGGGGGGTGAGGGTGAAGGGGGAAGAACACTGATTATTAGCCAAACAAAGATCAAAGAAATTCGCAGGAAAACGACATCACCTATTCAACTGTAAATTGCAAAATCATAACGATATGGGAAATTAAAGACCACAGCAAAATTTCGTGTTGATCCGTAGGGGAGTTTGCCAGATATTTGTTACAGAGTGAGTCCGCGACTTTTGAAACGCACTATAAAACTTTCAAGCCAGATAATACAAATTGAAGATCTATCGCAAACGTAAATCATTGTGGGGGCGACACTTGCTTGACTGATATGGTTGTTTGTTCTATGCGTCATTCCCAATTAGTAAGGGAAAAAAAAAGTAAACTGGGTGGATTTTTATTTAAAATTTAAAATTGAAATCAGTGTTTGGCATTATCGAATGATGTATAAGTAGAGCTACACAAACTTTGCCGAGGCGTTGATGAAAATCAAGATCATATCATGGAAACGTATAAGCTTTGTTAGATACTTACTTTGAGAACTTTAAACCAAACACAACCACACAAGACAAGGAAGGAATTAACATTGAAGTGACAACTTTAAGTCAAGCAGATCAATGGACCAGTGACAACTTAAGGTCAAGCAGATCAATGGCCCAATGACAACTTTAAGTCAAGCAGATCAATGGACCAATGACAACTTTAAGTCAAGCAGATCAATAGACCAATGACAACTTTAAGTCAAGCAGATCAATGGACCAATGACAACTTAAGGTCAAGCAGATCAATGGACCAATGACAACTTTAGGTCAAGCAGATCAAAGGACCAATGACAACTTTAAGTCAAGCAGATCAATGGACCAATGACAACTTAAGGTCAAGCAGATCAATGGACCAATGACAACTTTAGGTCAAGCAGATCAATAGACCAATGACAACTTTAAGTCAAGCAGATCAATGGACCCAATGACAACTTTAAGGTCAAGCAGATCAATGGACCAATGACAACTTTAAGGTCAAGCAGATCAATGGACCAATGACAACTTAAGGTCAAGCAGATCAATGGACCAATGACAACTTAAGGTCAAGCAGATCAATGGACCAATGACAACTTTAGGTCAAGCAGATCAATGGACCAATGACAACTTCAGATCAAGCAGATCAATGGACCAGTGACAACTTTAGGTCAAGCAGATCAATGGACCAATGACAACTTTAGGTCAAGCAGATCAATGGACCAATGACAACTTCAGATCAAGCAGATCAATGGACCAATGACAACTTTAGGTCAAGCAGATCAATGGACCAATGACAACTTTAGGTCAAGCAGATCAATGGACCAATGACAACTTTAGGTCAAGCAGATCAATGGACCAATGACAACTTTAGGTCAAGCAGATCAATGGACCAATGACAACTTTAGGTCAAGCAGATCAATGGACCAATGACAACTTCAGGTCAAGCAGATCAATGGACCATTTTCACGAACCATGCACTTTTTTTTTAAACTTATATTTTTTGTGTCAATCAGCTGTTTGTGGACATTTTGCTTAGCATCGCTCTGGTCTGCTTTACTTTCCATCACATTTCTATATACTCATTTTAAATTGAGTCTACTTGGAAGCTAAGATCAGTTCCAAATATCCTGCCACATTACCGATTCGAACGTAAGACCTTTGATGATGTGGGCAAACATTTACTCTCTGCACCACAGCTGCTCCTTAACGTGTTCAGTGTAAAATGAAATGGGCAGTTTTTCCGAGGCTTTACCAGACATTTAATCAAATCCACAAAAAAAGCTGTTGTTCTCATTACTTCAAACATCCTATATTTTATCATTTCATAGGCAGTTTATGTTGGTACTTTTTCGTCTCTCCGGAGGATAGTTTTATAAAAAGTAACTATCCTTTACAGGACGTTGTAGAACCAACCCCAGTGTTATTATTATTATTATTATTATTATTATATATATTTGTTGCTGCTGTTGTGGTTTCCTAGGAAAATTTTTCGTTCAGCATTTTGCCATGGCCTACTGAATGACCAGGTCTTGCTAGCACTGTCGAAACCAACAAAGACAAATAGTGCGTAGCAGGGACCGAACCTAGCACCCGGGCATTACGAAGCGAGTTTTCTACGCCTAAGTCACCTACGCCGACGATAGTGTGATACTGTGCTATAATGTGGTATGGGAATCACAGCCTATGGCGATGGCGAGTACAACTAGCAAAACCCACTTGCGTAAAGAAATATCTTTCACACTTAGAGCATGCGATTTCAGAACTATTGTTGCGATTGTTTTTAATGTTCTTCTTCGCCGACGTCAGGTCTTAACCTATCAGCAGTCATTGTCTCCTTTATTCCTAGACCCTTCCCGTTTATCCGCTGTATGCAACATGGTCCGCGGTAGTTCTTTTCTCATGAAAATAGCTCTGCCTGTCTCATTCACGTCCTGCTTATATCGTAAGTACTAAGTAAGTTTAAAAAAAAGTAAAGATCCCCTACCACGCCTTTAGGCGTATCGGGCATTTGGGAAGAGCGCCCATATTTTTACAGACCATCAGCACTCGGTGGGTAATGTGGTCAGCATTACGCCGGCTGTCTTTACTTTCCCAGGACTGCCCATCCTGGTACCCATTCTAGGCTGGGTCGACCTGCGACTTCCCATACCACGATAAAAATCCACGCAGCCCGAATTGGGTTTCGATCGCGGTACGTTGGATTACGAGTCGGACTCGCAAGGTATATAGGCAAATCTCGACTACATGTGATCGAGGTAAATTGTGACTCCTTGCGGCACATAGCAGATACTGACACAAGAAAAATAAGAAAAATCGTTGTTATTAATGTTTCTCCTAAAGTCAATTTCTGTAACAAACTCATGCCACCGGGCGCTAATCAGTATGTTTGTCTACATCATTCTACCTATTTGTGTGTGTGTGTCAATAATTTGTGATACAAATATTTTTCAGTGTCATAACGCCAAACTTTACGCTATCCTATCCCATACAGAGATTCTTCAATGCCATCCCCTCTTGTGGTATCCAATAGAGATTCTTCAATGTCATCCCCTCTTGTGGTATCCTTTAGAGATTCTTTAATGCCATCCCCACTTGTGGTACCATATAGAGAAATTCTTTAATGCCATCCTCTCTTGTGGTATCCCATAGAGATATTCTTCAATGCCATCTCCTCTTGTGGTATCCTATAGAGATTCTTCAATGTCATCCCCTCTTGTGGTATCCTATAGAGATTCTTCAATGTCATCCCCTCTTGTGGTATCCTTTAGAGATTCTTCAATGTCATCCCCTCTTGTGGTATCCTATAGAGATTCTTCAATGTCATCCCCTCTTGTGGTATCCTTTAGAGATTCTTTAATGTCATCCCCTCTTGTGGTATCCTTTAGAGATTCTTTAATGCCATCCCCACTTGTGGTACCATATAGAGAAATTCGTTAATGCCATCCTCTCTTGTGGTATCCCATAGAGATATTCTTCAATGCCATCTCCTCTTGTGGTATCCCATAGAGATATTCTTCAATGCCAACCCCTCTTGTGGTACCAAACACAGATATTCTTCAGTGTCATACTTTCTTGTGGTATCCCACACAGATATTCTTAAATGTCATTCTCTCTTGTAGAATCCCATACAGATTTTCTTCAATGCCATAATGGCAAACTTAACGTAGTCCTCTCTTGTGGTATCTGCATTTCTGTCTTCTCTCCCATTTTTGTTAATATTTTTGTTATGACCAGATACTTCAGTTTATTTTCCTTTTCTCACATTCAGTTACTGATGTGTTTTGACTGAGCTGTCGTATTAACTGTTCTTTGTTAACGCTGACTGTTGGACGGCGTATACCAAACGTGTCATCCCACTTTCTGCTAACGACTTCTGCTAGACGATTCTAGCCTTATTCTATTTTTTATTTTTTTTATTTTAAACTAAATGTTATTGCATGACAGACCAGGTCTTAACTTTAAGTTGACATCTCGACTATGAGGGAAGCCCTGAGAGGCGGAAAGACTGAGAACTGCTCTTCTGATTTGGCAGCTTCTGTGGCACGCTTTGGTGTAAACGTAGTTATGTTACTTTTGTAGTAAAGAAAGCAGGCCGAAGAGGGATTATGCTGCATGAGCAACGTTTGGTCTCTACAATACTGCCAATGCTGTGTGCTGTAAAGATAAAAAAGGAACCTCATTTCCGGCACTAGCAATCATCATAGTTTGTAATTCGCATGCCTCCGTGCAGCACAATGAAGCACCATCTGCTGGAAGAACGACAAATAACGGCTTCGTAGGACGTGTTCAAAGAATGTCATCATTATCAGGAATATTGCCTATTGCTGTGGGCAACCATGCTTTTCTGTAGCTAGTGATCTTCAATAGAATGTTTCAGTGCATTTGCTGACACCAGTCCATGACTTGACAAAAGCATCTGTCTCTCTGTCTGTCTGTCTGTCTCTCTCTCTCTCTCTCTCTCTCTCTCTCTCTCTCTCTCTCTCTCTCTCTCTCTCTCTCTCTCTCTCTCACACACACTATCTTGCCCACTTTTCCCTCTTCTTATAACAAGATTAAAACCATGATAACTGCCTCCTCCTGATGTCTGTGATAACTGGCTTTCGGGCCCTCGCCTCTTTCAAAACATCGAGGCCACACATGTTGACTGTCTAAAGAATTCTGAGCAGTCTTCTTTAAACAAACTGGCTTGTTGTTTAGTTGTCCAGGATTCGCATCGATATCCAACAAATCGCTCTTTGTGACATGCAAGAATTCCTTCTCTAACTTTCCTTTACATGTATTTGTTGTATAAGATTTTCTTCGTTAAAAAAAAAAATACAGTTTTCGATTGTTTTATTCTGCTCATCATCTCTATGGTACTTCTTCCATATTATTTCAAAAATGACAAATTTGTTAAATCAGTCAATCTATATAATTCCATGAGCCGAATCGTCGTCACCAGCACACAGATCCATAACACTAGAAAGAACTGTAGGCATGAGTGTGGTTGATTACATGAGCTACGAGTAGATTATTTATATGGCCTCAAGCTGACTAACTCATTGCCTGGTTGTGTTTATTAGGTAAACAATTGTTTATCAGGTAAACAATTTATTCTGGTTATGGCTCGCATTGTATTGTATTGTCTGCCACAGAATTCATGAGGTCGCCCACGGAAAATCAGATATTCTGGCCAGACATATGATCAAACTCCCCTCTAGTCGTGGGAGGTCGGTTTCTCCCCCCCCCCCTCCTTTTTTTCCAGGTAGAAGACACAATCATCACTATCAGCAAGACCTCTGTTAAAATATCAACCAAACGTTACTCTCATAGTGGTTTATGACCTCTTAAAATATCAGCCAAACGTTACTCTCATAATGGTTTATGACCTCTGTTAAAAAAGCAGCGAAACGTTACTCTCATAATGGTTTATGACCTCTGTTAAAATATCATTGAAACGTTACTATCATAATGGTTTATGGCCTCCGTTAAAAAAGCAGCGAAACGTTACTCTCATAATGGTTTATGACCTCTGTTAAAATATCATTGAAACGTTACTCTCATAACGTTTATCGAAAGGACTTTCTTTACCTTCCTGAAAGCTACCGCGTGTCAACACAAATAAGACCATCCATCATTAATATCTGTGTCGAAACACGGTTTGTATCTCTTTTAATGTTAACATTCATCTCTTTTTAATGTTGAAACACGGTTTATATCTGTTTTAATGTTACCATTTGTCTCTGTTTTATGTTGTCACTAACTGTTGCTGCCACTTTTACTGTTCCGGTTAGAACTGCTTCTGTGTTTCTGCTGTTGCTGCTGTGACGCCAGCTTGTGCTGCGCTTACTGAATGCCGTCAAGAAAATATATAAAACCGAACGAAAAGTAAGATAAAAAGAAACTCCACAGGGGGGGGGGGGGGGCATGTACAGCAGGAGTCTACCTATCGTCAGTAGAAGTAACCTCTCGTCGACAAATGTTCCTAGCCATTTTCAGAGAGTGGACCCACCTGAGTTTATGAGGTTCAGGGTTGATTTCCTACTGCTGCACGTATTACCGGATGTTCTCCGACAGGGACAAGACGAAATTGGTGACTTTGCAAAAGGTACTGTGAGAATCTGTATTTACATAGTTGCTGCGGTTGCATAATTAGAGCAGTCAGTATACCTGGACGACCAAGTGGCAAGCTTACGGTTGGTTTATCGGACACATGTTAGACTTTGTTGGCAGATGGCAGAGGGACACTGGCATACAATTAGGACACGATGGACTTTAAGGGATACGATTTTCTTTTCCACTGGACACCCGGACCAGCTCACCGAGGCCCCATCTCCCACGACGTTTCGTTGTGTCCAGAGCCAGCTCGAGGCCCTCTCAGCAACCCCGCCCATTTGTTTTAGTGCTCGTTTGCGCTCAATTCCTCGCAAGCCTAGTTGTTTAATCACATTGTACATTGAAGTGGAAACGAGACCTCTTGCGCCTACCTCGAAGGCGAAGATTTTTACTGTGTACGCTTCGTCTCTCCTCAGACCAGCCGCTAAGTCACTGTACTTCTCGAGCTTGTACATGTCGCTTTCGTCCATTCGCGACTCATACGGCACGGTCAGCTCGATCAGGAATAGCTGACTTTTTTCCGCAGAGTGTAGGGCTATGTCGGGTCGCAGGCCAGTCTTCCGGATTAACGCAGGGTACTTTTTATGACCAGGCAGGTCAACCGCCCGTCACCAGTCCCTCGCACAGTCAAGCATCGATGGAGCGTATGCGACTTTGTTGAATTTACCTTTATAAATTTGCGCAGCCTCAAGGAAGCGCACGGGGACGACGGTAGGACTAGCCCTCGCATTGGCCCTCATTCTAGCCTGGTCCACAACGGCCGCTAACTCTTTCAGCATCTTGTTGTGGCACCAAGTGTACCTGCCATGACATAGGGATTTTCTGCACGCGGACAATACGTGCTCGAGCGTCTGTTTAGTTCTACATAGCGGGCATGTCGGGTCGTTAGTCGCACTCCCCTTTACCGTGTTAACACCGGACGGTAATACATCGTAGGCAGCTCGTACAATAAAGCTCTGTCGCAGCAGGGCCATTCGCCAGATCTCACCCCATGTGAGTACTCGTGGCAAGGCGCTCTCTAGGTCGATCCACTGGCCTTGCTGCGACTGTTGCGCGGCTTTCTGGACCTGAACCTGTTTTCGGTGTCCCTAATCTGCTGAATCACCATATTTTGGCGCTCTTTGGCTGTGGCTTTGGACCACCAACTGACTTCCGTGCCCTAGGCCTCGATCGCATCTAGCATATTCCATTTGACGCCAGTCTTTAGAGCGGGCCAGACAGCTGTGACAGTGGGGTCTGAAGACTCTCGCAACATCATGGCGAGTCTTACTTTGCCGACTTTAAACACTTCGGTTATTGATTTGAACGGAAGTACCAGCTTCATCTGTTTACAATTCAGAGCCACATCAGTCAGACAAGGTGGTGCTCCCAACCACTTCCTCATGGTTGTGTTGATTTTACGATCCATTGCCTCCACTGCCGTCATCGTCACTTCGTAGACGAGCAGCGGCCAGAAGAGTTTTGGGATCAACATAAGTTGGAAACACCAGACCTTAAACTTTTCGATCAGCCTACTACGCTCGATCGCCAGCAGGTCTGTAGCCAGTGACTCGTGTATTCACCGGACCTCCGCTCTGTCAGATAACTTCGCATCGTAAACACGACCGAGGCTCTTCACCGGTTCCTCTAGAACCGTGGGGATCCGATTCCTTGCTACCGTAAAACTGATAGCCCCTACCTTACAGTTTAGGATTGACAGACTCCTCGACTTCTGCGGTTTGAATTGCCTTCCTCTCCATTGGACCACCTCATCCATTCTTTTCAGAATCGTGCGGGCAGACTCTTCACTGCCCTGGATTATAGTCGTGTCATCCATAAATACACGAAGTGGCGGAATCCAGTGGTCCCCAATCTGAAGGCCCTGTCAGTAGCCGGCCACCCCGTCTAACATGACCTGCATGGCCATAACGAACAGTATTGGCGAGATCGTACATCCCATAGTTCTCCCAACCTGGAGCTCTGTCCATTTCGTAGTAAACTTAGGGGTAGAGAAGCGCAAAGCGAACTTAGAGAAATATTGCTAGATAATTTCGTTGATCTGTGTCGGTACGTGGAACATGCGAAGAGCCTGCCTCTGTAGCTTATGGGGAACTGCCCCATAGGCGTTGGCGAGGTCCAACCATATCACGTGCAGATGAGTTCTCTCATGCTTGGCTCTCTGAATAGACTCCCAGATCATGGTCGGGTGTTCAAGGCACTCAGGAACGCCCGGGATTCCACCTTTCTGAACACTCGTATCGCTGTATTTGTTCGCCATCAGATACTGTGCGAGCCGATGAGCCATAACCGAGGAGAATATTTTGCCCTCAACATTCAACAGCGAAACAGGCCTGAATTGGGAAAGACTCTTCGCTACTTGGGAATGTAGACCCCGTTGGCCCGTTGCCACTCGGAACATATGTGATTTCGTCTCCACGCTAATCTCAGCAAGCGGTGAAGCATTCGTAGGATTTTCGGACAACGCTTGTACAGGACGTACGGAACATCATTCGGACCTGGGGTGGACTTACCGCTAGCTCTTTTCACAACTTCCTCGACCTCAGATAAAGAGGGAGGTATAATTTTAAATGATACCTTCGGCAACTCAGACCGCTAAGGACCTCTGGATTGTCATCGAGAGGCCATTTCCTTTTCCTATCTGAGTACATTTTGCGTAAATGTGACTCAAGCTCCTCTTTACCGACCACCGGAGTCCCAGACTTCGGTTACTCGAATAGACCTCGGGCAAACTGGAATGGGTGCCTAAAAAATTTATCTCGCTCCCTTTTGGTTCTCCGTCTGTTATTACAGAAACGCTTAGCGCGTCAGAGGGCACTGTATATTGGAAAGCTTCACAATATAACCAATACAAACAAAACGTGAACGTTGTGACTATGGAGCCTTTATCAACACATACAAATCAAACAATTCTACACAGATACACAAATTCACTTAGCTGGTATCTCGAAGCAGCCTGGTCGGTGGTTTAAAAAAAGGCAAATGGGCGGCTAGGAGAGAAAGCTAACGATAAAGTACTGAATACCGTGTTTTCCCGACAATATGCCCCGGTCTTATATTAACTTTTGTTTCAATTAATGTAACAGGGCTTTGGAGGGGTAAGGGGGGGGGGGGGGGGGCTGAGGTACACAATTTATTTATGTACACATTTCTACATTTATTCAAATATAGTCATATCATCTTCTTGTGGGACATCCCCATACCCCTCCGAATCACGAATTTCAGCCTGAATCCGTTCATTGTCAAGTCAGCCCCAGTGGCATCTTTACGCCGACTGGATATTCGACAAGTCTCTCATTCTATCTGACGATCTTAACGATGGCTTTTGTTGGAGTGATAGGGCTTATTTTAAAACTGAGCTAGGACTTTATTTTTGGGGTAGGTCATTTTTCGGAGAAACACGGTAAGGTAAACTTTATATTCAACAGAACTGGCATTTAGAAACAAAAACCAAGTTTGAGCCCAAAACATGGACATTAACAATACAAGAAAAAATAAAAATAAAAACAACACAAAATTAATTGTTTAAGGCGACTTCTAAATATAACTAGAAAAAGACAGGATCAGAAATGAAGATATCAGGAAAGAATTTGGGACGGAACGAATACTAGACTACATCAAGAGACAATGGATCAAATAGTTTGAGCATGTGCCAAGACTACCACAAGATTGTGAACCACAGAGAGTCTTGCCATTTAGGCATAATGGAAGCAGAATCAGAGGTCGACCACGTAAGCGATGGATAGATGGAATATCAGAGGCCATAAATACTAGTTTCTAAGTAGCATATATTACATCTCTTCCCGGATGCCTCGAGGGGGGGGGGGGGGTTGGGGGAGGGGGGGGGGGGCTGCGTGGTCTCGAGGCATTGTGAGACGTTCTGAGTTCAATTCCCGCTAAGGGCTTGGATTTTTTCACGTGGACTTCTAGTAATTCCCCCTGGTCTCTGGGTAGTGAGATCGGACGCCCGTGTGCATTGTTGCGCACGTAATAATTCCCTTGGTAGTTGGAAATCGAAAATAGTAGCCAAAAGGCGCTGCCAGTGCAAATTTTGGAGTTAGAAAATCTACTCAAAAGTATTTCGGGATCTTCGCCGGTGCTACAGAGCCTGTGCACTGTGCTCAGCTTCTTCGGACTCAGACCTGAGTTAGAAGAAGAACAGAGCACTTATGGGTTGCTAACCGTGTGCCATGATGTTGATCCGTTGTTCAAAACCTCAAAAACCTCCCGATGCCTCTTCAAAACTTATGGCTGAAAAGGATATACTATAGAAGAAGAATAAGAAGAAGAAGAAGAAGAAGAACAAGAACAAGAACAAGAACAAGAACAAAAAGAACAAGAAGAACCAAGCCTGCAGAGAGTATTTCAGCGAGCTCTGCAAGAGCAGCTGTAAGTTATACTTGTATCTTGCCAACATTCTTTATCTGTCTATGGAGAAATAAGAGACAAGACAAACAGCGTTGATGGGAAGGTTATAGAGGAAAGACAAAGATATTGTGAGTTCTTGGTAATCGGATGGTACATAGACAAGTACAATAAGGGGAAGGGGAAACAACGGGTTTACGCAGGTTGAGCACACCTCCTCATAAGCAACAAAAACTGGGTGTGGCGGGGCGATGCTCAGGCCCCTTTAATTTGTACAGTAAGGAGGTGGGAGGAGGTTGGGGGGGGGGGGGGGGTTATACTGCCCCACACCTAACCCCATATAGAAGTTCTCCTTTTATGCTTATTTTATTTGTATATTGCTCTTAATAGTAGACGCTTTATACTGAAATGATCATAATTTGGTCACAGTTTTTCATTCGGTATATTAACGAGCGAAATTGTTTAAGTTTTTAACAAGAATAGCAAGTCGTTAATGTACAACTTTCCGTCCTTTTCAGGATGAAACGTTTCATTGTTTGAAGCCCTACTCTGGCTCTTGCCAGAGGCCGCAATATAGCCTGGCGATAAATATGGCCTAAAGGCTGAACGCGGTTTCTGGGAACTCTCCACTGTGATCCTCATCCACATGGTGGCACATTGTGTCATCGGGTGTTTATCGCCTGGGTGATGTCCTGGTGGGGGTAGAAAGTCAGTCAGTCAGTCGACAAGAATAGCTTAGGATAAAAAGCTTAAATTGACAGTTCTTTTACATCTAGGTCCTCGATGGTTTTTAGACGCACGGGCTTTGCCATCAACTAATAAAAACGTGCTTTCGAATAGCTATGTGCTTCACATTGTTTAAGCAGTATAGATATAATATAGGTTAGTTGCGCATCCTTTACAGGACGTTGCAGAACAAACCCCATCAGTCCCTGGCTATTGTTTGGTTTCACTAGGCAAATTATGTTCAGTAGTTTACTGTTGCCTACTGGACGGTCGGCTCCCTGATACCGCTGTCGAAACCAACGCAAGGCGTATGGCCCGCAGCTGGGATCGAACCCGGTACCCCGGCATTACGAAGCGTTCTCATCAACTTAGAAACAGAGCCGACGATAGATATAATACTTTGTCCATATATATAGATTTAATTCAGCGCATTGTTATTATAGCTACTGTTATTATTATTATAAAGCAATCAAACAAGACATGTTCTCTGAGCCACATCACCGTTTCAGAGATAT
Source organism: Candidula unifasciata (assembly GCA_905116865.2). Taxonomy (NCBI): domain Eukaryota; kingdom Metazoa; phylum Mollusca; class Gastropoda; order Stylommatophora; family Geomitridae; genus Candidula; species Candidula unifasciata. The sequence continues at coordinate 3,914 of CAJHNH020004216.1, read as the reverse complement.
GAGACAACGTTTTCTTTGTGTCGACGTCCATTCATGTAACAAACATGGATTCCACTTTCAGCGCTTCAGCAACAGCTTAGAGGTAGATAAGAGAATAATGATTTTAAAATCAAAGTAAAATACAGAGGGAGGGGTATACATTCCAACAGTATCTCCATTCATTCTTTGCTTTTGCAAAATGTTCCTGAAATGTATAATGAATTTAAAAGAGGATTGCCTGTTATCAGCTTTTCTAGACAGCAACAGTCCTCCTATTCATAAAGTGCTCGTAACTTTTAGAGCTAAGATGACAAAAAAGAAAGAGTGGATATGTAAAGGTAAAGAAATTAAAGATAAAAGAATATAGCAAGCAGGAAACAGATTCATGCCGACATTTGTTGAAGCCGTGACATTCTGAAAACGTGTAGGGTTTTTTCTTCTTCTATTGTATCCATAGAGACTAAGCAAGATAGTGTATCCAATTTTATAAGAAAGCATCGTTGGAACTAAGTCGACAATGCACTCAGAATATATTAGATAAGACTTTCCCATCCGTTCCTCAAATCGACACCAGAAGGGAAAGGAAAACGGGAAAGACTAAGAGAGACCCTGTGTAGAACCATCATCTTGGAAGGCTCAACCATGGGTCTAATGAACATCTAAGACATAAAACAGGTGGCAAAGAACCGCCAGACATGGACAGCTATGACCTATGTCCTATGCGTCGCCCTGGGCTGAAGAAGAAAGACTAACTAACTAGCTAATTGTCTCCATACTGTTCTTTTATGGTACCCCAGTGTCTTCATTTTCTAAATTTATGTCTAGGTCTAACGTAGTATATGTGTGGCTGTTAGTCTGCTTTGTCGGATTCAGCGATCTTGACATATCATCCTTACATCCTTATTAGGACGTGAATTTTTGTTGTTTGAAGCCTCACTCTGGCTTTTGCCCGGGGCCACAATAAAGGCAGGCCATAAATATGGCCAATTGTCTGAACGCGGTTTCTGGGACCTCTCCACGGTGATCCTCATCCACATGGTGGCACTTTGTGTCATTGGGTGTTTATCGCTTGTGTGATGTCCTGGTGGGGTAGAAAGTCAGTCAGTCAGTCAGCGATCTGTTCTGTGGTCTTTCTCTCATCTTTCTTCTAGACGTTTTGCTGCAGAAAATGGCATACACAGCTTGGTCCAGCTGCATGGTTACTAGATGGCTGAACCATTTAATTCACCAACTTTTAAATCACCAGAACTTAGACTAAGAAGCATAACGAAGCGGTTGGGGGGGGGGGGGGGCAATTCTGGGAGGGGTGATGGGGAGATCTGAAGTTGACAAACAGCCAGAACTTTTAAGTTGAAGTTTGCAGCCGGTAAACCCTAAGAAGAAAAAGTATGTTACTGAAAGAGTACAAATCTCAAGACTCGATATTGGATAAGCATTACTACCTGCGCGCCTTGTAACAGTTACAGAGGTACTGGTAATTTAAGCCGCACTCAAAGTAAGTACAAAATAGATTAAATTTGCCGTCGACACATTTTATCAGTCACAAAAATATTATCATATTTGTTCAATTACAGTAATCTTAGTTTCGAAAAACAACAGTGCAGTAAATCTGGTACATTGTCAGTCTCGTTTTAGTGACAGAGCAAAGGCACTGTTGCATCTATTCATATGGGTTTTTAAGTACAGAGGCGCTAACACAAAGAAAACATTGGGGAAGGGCGGCTAAAGGGGCAAAGATCGTATTTTAGTGCTATGCAGTAGTTAAAACATTAGTAGTAGAAGCAATAGTCGTAGAAGTAAAAATAATATTTCTGGTGGTAGTTGTGGTGTTGATGATTGTGGTAGTAGAAGTATGAGCAGTAGTAATCGTTGCATTCGCAATAGAGGTAGTAGTAATAATAATAGTAGTAGTAATAGTAGTGGTGGTGGCAGTAATAGCAGAAGCAGCAGTAGTAGTAATACTGAGCATAATGACAACAGCAACAAAAAACACATGTATTTTAAATAATATACCTACAACAACTAACTAAAGAAAGAACTTCTGTTCGTAGTTCTAAGAAGTGGGATGAGTTGTGTAATAGTATCACGTTGTGTTGTGGGTTGACAGCAAGGGTGTGATATCTGTGCCTTTGGACACAACATATCGGATTTCAGCAAATCCTTCATTTGTCTTCTTTTATGATGTTTCCTAATGGAGGTGTGGTGGCGGGGCGTCAGGGCTATCAGTATTTTTTTTTTCCTAATCAAATTAGGGCCCCGGAACCCACACAGCAACTACAGATCCCATTTTCAAGGACCAGTAGCTATATTAGAAACGTGTTCCAATATTTGTACCCTTCGAGAACGAACTATGAACTTGAATATATATATATATATATATATATATATATATATATATATATATATATATATATATATATATATATAAAAATCAATGTTTGTGTGTTTGTTTGGTCTCTATAGACTCGGAAACTACTGAACCGATTTAGCTGAAATTTTCAGGATATGTATGTTGTGATACCGGATTTTGAACCGTCGTGGTTTGAAATTCAACCTGTCACTGTTAGAGATAGGTGACCAACAATTTATATGCCAAAATATACGCAACTAATATTTATAACTTTAGTGATTTCTAATTATAGCCACGTTTAGTAAATTGCGCATGCGCCGTATTTACCCATTCGCCGGCGAGATACGTGCAGCCAACGCCTTCTCTAATACTAATACATAGAGTAGGTCGTGGTACAGCAAACAAGACTATCTCTATATTTGCCACAATAACCATATTAAACACACGATTTATATTTTCTGATACTGTTTTTTTTTTTTTTTTTTTCATCAAACAACCTTCGATGGGGGGGGGGGGGGGGGGGGGTGGAGGGGGCAATCGAGGACTATCTCGACGTCGGCGCAGACAGTGACTGCGACATTAACTTCATTAACCGTGTTAGACACGTGCGATTTCTATTTCATTAATTTATCTGGAGTATCTGTCTACGAGAAAACAATTGCCTGCGGTTTTGAATTGTGTTTTAATCGCGACACAGTGGTAGGGACACATATGTCTAATAGTTGTGTTCTCTTTTCGTTGTTCCGATTAAGTGGCTGCTTGGTCGAATGGTTAGAACACTGGGTTCAAGTGCGGTAGACATGGGTTCGAATCCGCAGTAGTTAATTTTTTTTTTTTTACCCCGGACTAAAATAATATCCTCATCTGCTCTGTCGTGGTGTGGCGGGTAACTTCGCTTTAACTAGCGAATGCACTATGTGCACTTTACAGAGGGAATTACAAACAGTGAGTCATCATAAAGTCTTATAGTAACCCCAGCCTTGCTGGTTAAATGAGATGATTCGGGGTTTGCCCACATCATATTCCCTGCTGTAATTAAGATTGTATATTTAAATGTTCTTAAGTTCACTGACAATGTTCACAGTTAAAATGAAACTTCATAAAACTGTAGGAACATTAAAACTAACATTTATTCAGAATTGGATATCAAAAATAATAAACAAAATGGCTGTGGATATAAAATCCTGTTATAACAAGGTAGGTTAAATCTTCTTAGCTGTAGCTTTAGGTCAGCTTCTAGCTAAGCCTCGGTGACACATCAGGCAGGCCAAATCTTCCGGTCCAGTCCAGACAATCGGGCATCTGCCAGCTACTTATGGATCTCCCACCTGGACTACAATCTGGAACTAGAACAATAGAACAGTCCTTATACAAACAGTCAGGAAGGTTCTAACTGGAGACAACAATACCTCCAGTCTTTAAACTGTTACACTACACACATATATATGGAGTAGGATAGTAACAGGTGTTCACATTCTACTGGTATAGAATGGGAATGTGTACAGAACATGGTCCATAATCCTGATGGGGAAATATTTAGGAAACCAGTTTCCATGAATACTTCAAGAACAAGAGTTTACATCAC
>CAJHNH020004215.1:0-44503 GCA_905116865.2 Candidula unifasciata | reverse complement strand
TGAACGCCCAAACGAAATCCTAAAAAGGGATAACCTACCCAAAAGTTCGGGTAATTTCCATCAACGGTTTGGCGACTCTGCCCGAAAATTAAGAATATTTCTTGTGCTCGACTACAGTCAGATGAAAGTCAAAATCAGGTTGTCAGGTGTTTAAACGTACGTCAGAGTATCACCAGTCGACTCTGGCTCAAGCCACTGGCTCAGCTGAAGACCAGTATCGCAGATGGCGACCCGGAGCGACAACAGAAGCGGAGGATCACTTTTTTCGGCTTCGTCACCTCAGAAACAGGTTTTACAGTAGCTTCGTCAACAGCACAACCATTGCCTACAGGACGCCGTGTGTCTGATCTCACTCTTCAGAATATACTGCATGACGCTGCACTTTGGGCACGACGACCTCACCGAGGACTTGTCCTTACGCGCCGTCATAGCCAAAAGCAACCTCCTTGAGCCAATCAGCATCATACCTGTGCAGCGGGTAATCAATGGAGATGTGTGTAGTTTAGGTGTAAGTTAGGCGGGGAAAAAAAATGTTGCGCAAGATTGTGCTAAGGAAGCTTCGCCTCACGGTGGTGAAGGTGCAGTGGCGTGGGGGGAATGATGTGGTGAAGGAGCAGTGGTGTTTAGGAATAATCAGTTATAATGGAAGGAATCAACTAGTGCATACTAAAGTACACTTAAATGACACCAATACAATTCTTCGACCCCGTGGCCTTCCATTTTAGGATTCTGAAAGGTCTGTTTTTTATAGACTATATAAAATATAGACTTTATACTATAGACCCTGTCTATAGTAGACAAGAGTCCTATTAGGCACCTGTGGGATGGGCGGCAAAAACGTGTTTGCATCCGAGACTTTGCTTCAGCCAATCGTAGTGATATGTTACAGGCACTCCAGGAAGATTGGGCAGCCATCCCACAGGTCCACATCAAATGTCTGATCGCATCTATGCCAAGAAGGTGCCAGTTTCTGAATAACGTCAATAGAGGACGCACACTACTAACAGGAAAGCCGGTACAACTAAAAGTATCCATTACTCAGATGCAAAAGAACTGCCAATTGGAGAACATTAAGGTATTCGTATGTGCAATTGACTTTGCTGACGACCTAGCACTCCTGAGCACAACACATCTAGAAGCTCAGGAAAAAATGGACCGCCTCCAGAATATTTCAAGCCAAATCGGCCTTCAGGTCAACGCAGCCAAAACGAAAATCATCGATCTTACCAACGAGTCGAAAGACATCAAACTAAAGGATATTGTTCTTGAAAAAATCACCAGCTTCACATACTTAGGGAGCAAGATAACCTCTGCGGGAGATACAACATCAGAAATAACGACTCGAATCGCGTTAGCATCAAGTGCCTTTAACAAACTGTCAAACGACATTGGAAGTCAAGATCACTCAGCAACAACACGAAACTTAAGGTCTTCAATTCCTGTGTGATCCCAGTGCTAACTTATGGTTGTGAGAGTTGGAAATCATCAGTATCAATCGATAAAGAAACTAGTCGCTTTCGAGAATAGATGCCTCCGAAAGCTATTGAATGTTCACTGGTCGGACTTTAGGTCAAATACATCTATAAGACGGGATGAAACAAAACAAAAATATGTGTCTGATTTTATTAGAATGCGTCGCTGGAATTACATCGGTCACGTACTCAGAATGGACATACAGAGACTTCCCCACCAAGCCTTCATATGGTCACCAGAGGGTAAAAGAAAACAGGGAAGACCAAAAGAAACTCTCCGTAGAACCATCACAAAGGAGAGCTCAACCATAGGTCTCAGTCGCACTCAAGACCTACATCAAGTGGCAACGAACCGACAGACGTGGAAAGCTATGACCTCTGCCCTATGCGCCATCTTTGGCACAAGAGGAATAACTAACTAACTAATGTGCAATTTGAACAATTTCACACATTAAATTACAAAGATTTTGAATATCAAAATTATGACTATGCATATTCCTTTCAGGGAGTCGCCATGGTGTAGTGCAGGGCTATTCAACTGGCGGCCTGTGGGCCAAATCTGGCCCGCCGAGGCCTAGCAAGTGGCCCGCCGATCGTTGCCAAAATAGCGAAATGTAGTTATTGAAAAGAACAAAAATTAAATCACTCAATGTTTCTGTATATTCCTCAAAAACCAGTCGTGTCAAATGTGTTAATTGGAAGTGTTTGTCAGGAATCTGTAAATACGAAGGTACAAGGGCACCGGCATAGGAACAGAACAAGTAATTTGATCAGGGTAAAAGTTCATTCCCAGTTCGCTCAAATAGTAAAACTCGCCTTTTTGAAGCCAAGGGTAATAAGATAGGCTGGAAAGTACCAAGTAACAAGCGGAAAGGCCACCGCTGCACTGGACATTCAATGAAGGTGAGATATTTATTGGACAGGAGGCGTAGGGAAATATTAACACGGTCCTGACAGTTAGAGCTTAGATTACAGAGAATCTCTTCTTAATGGGCACCACAAACTAATGCCATTGGATGCAGCAGAACATCAGACACTGGACACGGCAGAATACCTTGTTACCAGATTATAACGTCCAGAAGAACGTTCAGTCACATCACAGACACAGTCATACGTAGATTGTCGGACGCGATTGTACATTAACAAACTGATTCAGTAACAGTGTTTTAAATTATCTACTTTTAATAATTTAGTTTAAAACTTTATGCCGTGGCTAGCACTAGTAAGTGGGAATGTGAAAAACGTGCATTCAGCAGTGACTGGAGACTGAAATATTTTTTTTTATATCGCTAACTCTGCCTAATTCGAAACCAGTATGCTTGCCATTTTATTTCTGCAACACAGGACTCGGCAACCTTAACCGATCGATGATATAAATATTTTTAAAAAGCTTTAGAATAATTTAAACATCAGATTTGACGACTTCAATATCCCAAACAATGTAATGTTATTTGTTCGGGATCCTTTTAAAATCCCTCCTGCGTGTGATTTTTGTTCCAGTGCTAAGAAGTTTATATCCTCTGTTGATGAAGGTTCTCTGCAGTTAGAACTTGTGGATATGCAAAGTTCCAGCGCAGTGAATGAAGATGTTCAAGAAAGTGGTACAGTCAAGTTTTGGAACGAGAGGATTCAACAGGAGCAGTTCCCTGATGCTAGAAAACTTTATGTATTCATACTCACCATGTGAATCAAGCTTCTGACACATGAATGTCATCAAGACAAACAGCCGAAGCTCACTGAGCAACGATAGGCTGCAGGGCTGCATGAGAATTGCAATTGTGGGTTCCGGGGCCCTATTGTGGGGAAACGAGATAGACCCACTGCCTACCCAAAAGAATGTCGCAAGAGTCGACTAATTAAGAGCTTTCTTTGACGTCGGAGTATATCTGCCTGAGAGCCAAGGAACCTAGTCTGCATGCAAATGAGTAAGACGTGTAAAACGGATCTGTACGCAACACTCAGTTTCTAGAACGGGACTAGAGTCCAGAAGTAGATCTACAACCAGTACTTTCCGCTGGAGTTTACAGCCGGTGAATACGAAGAAGAAGAAGAATTAAAAGTGAGTATTAATTAATCATTACAGAAGATTGTAGTACACTTTACATTATAATGGTTTACAACACTGCTACATTTATATAGGCTACGTCCTGGGTGTAATAGTTTTCGTGTATTAAATCTACAGATTGAAAATGTTGTCAACTATAGTGTGGACTCGGGCCACTGGCCGGCGACGGTCCCCATGTTCAGCATTTTGGCCCGCGAGCAAACTTAGTTGAATAGCCCTGGTGTAGTGGCTAGATGCTCGTCTGCGAATTAGAAGGTCAGGGGTGCGGGTCCTGAGTGAAACCAGGCTCTCTTTAAAAATGACATTGGCTTCCAGGTCGACCCAGCATTTAGTGGGTACTTAGTGCAGTCCTGGGAAGTAAAGGCGGCTGTCGCGATGTTGACCGCATTACCCTTCTTGTGCCGTTGGTCTTTAAAATATAGGTCTAGCCCTATATACCCAATACGTCTGAAAGACGTGGAAAAGGGTCGTTTACTTTACTTAAGGCGTTTATGATGATGATACTAAGTTATTATTAACATACCTTCAGTGTGTTTGTTTTTATTTGACAGGTTCCGCTGGTAACGATACTGACGACTCACCGAAAGTTGTAAGACAGCTAAGTGTGTCCCAGATGTTGCTAACAGAAGCCTGCGCTCGCATAGCATCTTCAAACAATATTGTCCTCATTCAGTTGTATTGTAGCTTCGTTCAAAAAAGCAGTACTTCGAGTGGCAAAACCATTCCATAAGACTATAGATATATGTATAGGACCTTAAGCACAGCGGAAACAATAACAGTTTACCCATAACCAGAATATGTTGACTTTTGTTGTTCTTCGTTGTTAAATTTCAACTCATTGCACATCAGAATCTTTACAGAACGTGGGCGGCCGCAGGGTTTTTCGGGTACCGCACCAATTCCGTTGCTTAGTTTATGTTCCTGTCAAAGAGGATTACAAGTATCCCGTGTCCATTTTTGTGCTGTTGAACTGCTGCCTCTTTCTCTAGTTATTATGCCTACCTCTCCCCTTCCCCCTCCCCCTCCCACTACTTGGCTGGTAAATAAAACCGAAATAATTGATCTTCTGTTGCCATAATATAATTAACCTCCCCGTGTAAGTTCCAGGGCCCTATAATAGGGAAAACAAAAATGGACCCACTGCCTCCATAGAAGCATGTCGTAAGTGTCGACTAACTGGGAGCTTCCTTTGAAGTTTAAGTGCATCTCAGAATCCCCCCCCCCCCCCCCGGGATTTGTCAACATTTACGGAATACTTGTTGAGGAGGTACCCTGTTCTTGTATTACCCATATCGGGTCCCTCGAGACCCACACAGGGAAATTACTCATCATCATGTGCTATGGTAATAAACGCAGACAAAGCCATCCAGGTATTTATCTCTTTGCACTTTCCCTTTGCTGTTTTCCCCTCAATCTCGAATCAGTTCCTGCTCAGGTCAGAAAAATATCAGCTGTCTGCGTTTAATTTCTCTTATCAGGAAAGCAGTGGCAAACTACCTTCTTCAAGTGGTCAAGAAAAGTCAGTGATTCAACGATACTCATACTTTAACATCAATGCAAAGTGGGCTGCTACTAATTCACATACAGCTGACTTCGAACCCGGGTATATTGGATTGTAAAGCTGTGTTCTCAACCCCTAAGTCACTTAAATCCATCCCCCTAATGAGTGGATCTACTTAATATGGAACTTGTGTTTCGATGCATTAAATACTCTGCTGAAGTCTTCTGTATGCTAAAGGTCTTTAGTATTTATTATTTGGTGTTAACAGTATGACTCATTCACAGAGCTGACGAGATAACAGAGCAAATACAACAGAACTGATAAGATAATAAGAGCAAATACAGTATATTTTAAGTAAATAGTGCATTTATTTTATTTTTATTTTTTAATATGCAGACTGCTCATCGCAGGCAAAAGGAGTCACTTGAGATCACATCTGTCTGTGTTTGAACCAGGGTTTCCCATGCAGAAAGGCTACATTGCACAGCTACTATTGTACCATACTGTACCGGCTGTAACCAGAGAAATCCAGATTATTGTGCGAACAGCTACGCCTGACAAATATGTAAATGATGGCGCTCTTTCTTCTGATTTGCATCAGTTTAACAAACTTTCTAAAAAGAAAAAAACATCATGTAATAAAAGAATGACGGACACTCGTTAGACATTTCCCGTCACTTTAAAAGTCTGCATGACTCACCGCTTCTTCAGCTTCATCGTCACCAAGTTATCATGATCATAGCCACAATAAGTCAGAAATCCTGATATAACCAGCAACTCCACAATAAGTCAGAAATCCTGATATAACCAGCAACTCCACAATAAGTCAGAAATCCTGATATAACCAGCAACTCCACAATAAGTCAGAAATCCTGATATAACCAGCAACTCCACAATAAGTCAGAAATCCTGTTATAACCAGCAACTCCACAATAAGTCAGAAATCCTGTTATAACCAGCAACTCCACAATAAGTCAGAAATCCTGATATAACCAGCAACTCCACAATAAGTCAGAAATCCTGATATAACCAGCAACTCCACAATAAGTCAGAAATCCTGATATAACCAGCAACTCCACAATAAGTCAGAAATCCTGATATAACCAGCAACTCCACAATAAGTCAGAAATCCTGATATAACCAGCAACTCCACAATAAGTCAGAAATCCTGATATAACCAGCAACTCCACAATAAGTCAGAAATCCTGATATAACCAGCAACTCCACAATAAGTCAGAAATCCTGTTATAACCAGCAACTCCACAATAAGTCAGAAATCCTGTTATAACCAGCAACTCCACAATAAGTCAGAAATCCTGATATAACCAGCAACTCCACAATAAGTCAGAAATCCTGATATAACCAGCAACTCCACAATAAGTCAGAAATCCTGTTATAACCAGCAACTCCACAATAAGTCAGAAATCCTGATATAACCAGCAACTCCACAATAAGTCAGAAATCCTGTTATAACCAGCAACTCCACAATAAGTCAGAAATCCTGATATAACCAGCAACTCCACAATAAGTCAGAAATCCTGATATAACCAGCAACTCCACAATAAGTCAGAAATCCTGATATAACCAGCAACTCCACAATAAGTCAGAAATCCTGATATAACCAGCAACTCCACAATAAGTCAGAAATCCTGATATAACCAGCAACTCGAGAGTTTTCTGTGACATTCAAGGATCTCCCACTGCCACGTGCTTCATCCCCAGCTGTACCTGCATCAGAGCTTCCTGGGCGAACATATGCCCCAGCATTATTAGAAACACTAATACATCCTCAGAAACCCCTGCAGACAGTGCAAACTTGCGCACAAGTGAAATCACCTGGCATTTAACAGTCATGTAAGATGCTATCACCAGAAAAAAAAAAAAAAAAAATACCAGCTTAAGCCAGCAGTGTCAACGAGCGACATACAAATAAGGAACTGCATGCAGAACAAGATGTTTTGCCGCCAGCTTCAGTGACAACACTTAGTCGCTTACTTTGTGGAAAGCTAAACATAAGACTAGTAAAACCCAGAGTATGTGGACACTATAAAAACTTTTGAAAAAGCATGGAAGCAAGGTAAGGTCTTAGAAGAACAGCTTTTGTCAATCTTGAGGAAAACAAGCAGCTGAATGCGCAAATTGAAGATCTTGAAGAAAATCTAAAGAAGCTACGTGTGATGCTGACCACATCACCGAGCACCGGTTGATGAAAAAGATATATGTTGTCCTTTGTGCCCAGTATGCCTTAGGGTAATTTACTTACGAATGTCAATCAATACACTCATCATCATCATATAGCAGGTCCTTTGCAGAACGTCGCTCTCATCACAGACTGCCTGAAAGAAACTCCTACTCTCGTCAGGTCCCCACCTCGTGTACTTTCAAATTTAAGCAGTCACTTATATGCTGTGCCCATCTTCGTGTTGGTCGGCCCCTGCCCCTCCTTCGTGGTACCATGACTTCTGCTGTTTTATTTTTTCATTCTGCAGGGGCGCTTGAAGTGTCCACAATATTTCAGCTGCAGAGACAACACACTACATTTTATCAAATATAAACTGACTAAGATTAGGCCTAGACTAGTTGTGTTTCCTTCTCAAATGTGCAAGTCGTTGACTGTGAACAGACTTCTACTGAATGTATAGGAAAAATACTGATCAGGGATATTTCTTCATACCACTGTATGTTTGCACGCGAAAAGGGGTAAGTTAAAATGACAGCACTATGCAGGAAACTAAAGAAGAAACTAACATAGAATTGGTTTTGTCAACCGCTACACTCTGCGGTATTTGCTGAAACAGGTATCCAAGCACTTATGGACTGACTGATTCTTCAGAATAGACAAAGCATCTATATCTGCAGAGAATGATTCAGCCGGAAGCAAGCAGACAATTTGGACGCCATAAGCGAGAAAACAGGCAAACTTTTAATCAGGTTGTAATAGCCACCATCAGTATGGGAACTCTTTGTTAGCTTTCGAGATAGGAAATAGAGCCTACATGGGCGTGTCCTCATTGCAGCAATGTCAGTTCTTCATTCATTCACGCTGGAGCTGAGTGTTTTTGGAGTATGTTGTCCGTCTCGAGTGCTGAAGGTCCTGGGTTCAAGCCCCGGTAGAGGCTGGGATTGTTTTCCCGTGAACATTTAATAATTTCTCCTGGTCTCTGGGTAGTAAGATGAGATGCTTGTGTATATTGTTGCGCACATAAAACATCCCTTGGCAGTTGGAGATCGACAAGAGTAGACTAACGGCGCTGCCCGGGCAAAAATTTTGAGTTAAAAATCCACATATAGTATTTCTGGATCCTCGCCTGTGCAACATAGTTCGTGCACTGAGCTGAGATTCTTCAGATCCAGGCTTGAGTTAGAAGTAGAACGCAGTACTTATGGGCTGCACTTGTGTGCCATGATGTTGATCCATCAAATAAACAAACTATAAAACAATCATTAGGTTCAATGTGCAGTAAGGACTTCCTGTCAGCTCACTAAAAATCTGTGTGTTTATGCTACTGCCCACATCTACACAAATACATTTCAGTGTTTAAGAGGTTACATTTGGGTGGAATGTTAGTCTTATACTAATAACAATGTGACATGTTATTTACCTGCATGATTTCTGAAATATACAAACAACAACAGTGATGTGTTAAATACATGTTCTAGTATTAACACAGTCTAGTGTAGCACAACTACATTGTAATTTCACAGATACACATACAATAATCTTCTTTTCATTTGTTCACCAACTGTAAGCTCTGGCAGAAGGTACTGTTGGTTAGTCATTTGGACTTTGGGTTTGTGCAACGGACTGAGTTTTGCGTACTTACATTAATGATGTTCAACACAATAAAGTTAATTACTTATCCTTTAGAGGACGTTGCAGATCCAACCACAGCATATTTTGGCTTGTTTGTAATTTCCCTAGGCAATATCATTTTCATTAGTTTGCCATTGCTTTCTAAGTGGCTGGCTCTCAATACCAATGTCGAAACCATTGCAAATCAATCTGTTGCCAAATCGCTAGGAGCTGGGATTACACTCGCTCCTCAGAATTGTGAAGCATGTGTCAAAACACACAAGCCACAGACGCCAACTAAATTGGCAGAAAGATTCAAAATACACATAATTACAATAACAAAAAAACACACAAACAGTAAAGAGAATAGATACAAACACACACAAAGTAAAGAGAATAGATACAAACACACACAAACAGTAAAGAGAATAGATACAAACACACACAAAGTAAAGAGAATAGATACAAACACACACAAACAGTAAAGAGAATAGATACAAACACACACAAACAGTAAAGAGAATAGATACAAACACACACAAACAGTAAAGAGAATAGATACAAACACACACAAAGTAAAGAGAATAGATACAAACACACACTAACAGTAAAGAGAATAGATACAAACACACACAAGCAGTAAAGAGAATAGATACAAACACACACAAAGTAAAGAGAATAGATACAAACACACACAATGATTGAGAACCTGTACAAGAACAAAGAATAATTACAAGTCCACAATCAATAATTGGGAAGCATTTAATGTATGAAGGTAAAAGACAACACTCAGACGTCGCACTGAACAACAGAAAGCAACAGTTTACTAGAACAATGTTTCAAACTTTACCTATGTCTAGAAATATTTAAAAAAAACTAAAATAGGGTACAGGATGTTGTAGAACCTGGGCATTTGTTTGCCTTTAAAAAAAAAAAATTAGTGTCACTAAGCAATTTTATGTTTAATCGTTTGCCACTGCCTCTGAAAAGTCACTCTTGATATCCCTGTCAAAATCAATGCAAGGTGGTCTTCAACCAAACTGCTCAGTTAGAACCAAACCAGGTAACTTGGAATTGTGAAGCACATTCATCATGCCTCAGCCAGACATCAGCTACAACATCTTCAGAAAAAAATAAGTTGCATATCCTTTACAGAAGGTTGCAAACACCATGTGTTTGCTATTTTATAAGGACATTTTATTTTGAGTAGTTTGCCATTGCTTTATAATCAGCCAACACTCCATATCATTGTCGAAATCAACACAAAACAGTCTGCTGCCAAATCATCCCCAAATGAAACTAGGTATTTCAGAATTAAGAACTCCATCCATAATCCCTTAGCTATCTATTTAATGATGCACAGGTTTATCCCATAAGGCCTACTTTCTTGTCATGCTGTGGCTTGGTGTCAGTTGAGTGCTCAGCAAAAAGCACAAATGCCATAGCAAGAGCAACTTTCATGGATCTTCAGACAAATAATGCACTCATGAACTAAAACAGGCAGCTTCAAACAAGCCATTAATTTCACAGCATGAGGCAAATAGTTTGGCTGCTTTCACTGAGAACCCAGTGAAAGAACCAACAAAATAAATTAAACCTTCTCCACATACGGAAATTGTTTTCTCTCAGATCCCTAGAAGGATAAACATTGTACTCCTTCCATGTGTGGGTTCCAGGGCCTTGGCGTGGGAAAAAACAAGAATAATTCCACTGCCGACCATCCAAGAATGTCGAGGTGTCTGCTATTTAGTGGTTTCCATCGAAGTTGGAGTGTATCTGCCTAAGGAATCATCAGTCTGCGTAAAAATGAGCCAGATATGTAAAGCGGATGTGCTTGCAAAACTCTCTGGTCAAAGACCAGTGGTGAAGGAACAGGACAATCTTTCTACCTGAGTTTACAGCTGGTGAACGTGCAGAAGAAGAAATATTCTTACATACAAATGAAATGACCAAGGACATGCTTCTGAGACAGTGCACAATGTGATGACTTGGTCATGTTACAAGGGGATTACATTCTAAAAGACATTCTCTATTTACAGCGGCCGAATGGTGACAGATACTGGAAGCCCACAGATACAACTGAAAGATATAAGCATGTGAGGCATGAAAATGGGATAGGAACCACAACCTGAACAAAGAAAAGGATTCAGGCACAAGAAGACACAGCGTATGGAATCCTAGTAAACTCGGCGAAAGAACACAGCATTAATCCTGAACTTCCGTGGTGATCATGTTTTTTATCTTAGAATTTTGTTGCTGAGATATAAATGTACCAAGAGGCAATTCAATTTGTATATTTTAACTGAAAGGTTTTATGCTGTCAAAACTCCACAGATAAAAAAACACATTCCAATGTGTTTTCCACCACTGAAGAATACACATACGCACAGCTGGAGTTGGGCTTGTAATGGCGGTGGTAATATTGTATTTATCAAATCTATGGAAAACTTACTTATCCTGTACAGTAATGCAACTGATGAGATAGCGAACTGATTGGCACCTTTCCCTCTTTCCAGGTGATAGTCTAATATTGCGCTATAAGGAGGAATGGGACTCACGGCCCATGGCGGTTCTTGTACAGGTTTGAGTAAAATATGGCAGGCAATTATGTTGTGTGTGCATTCACTATTTATAAAAAGGATCCATGAAAAGAAACACCAGGGTATGTGGCTCATATAACGCATCAAATATCAACAAGATGTGACCCAGGGAGAGCTTTTTCTATTTAGACTATTATTTTATTATATTTTCAAACAACACGGAAAACACCTATGTAACATTTTGACATGTAAACATTAACACTGCCCTGCCTTTCTACCACCTTCATACACAATATTCTATACTAACTGTTGAGTTACAAGTTGTGTTGCACCACTGCCAAAAATGTTACAACTTAACAAATTGAAAATGAGATGTTTTCAAAGGCATCTACTTCCTGCTGCTTCTTCTTTTCCCACCCCTGGCTGCTTTTCCTCTTTTCTGTGTTTTCTTGTCTTTGGTTTCTTCTTCAGCAGCCTCTGCTTCTTCCATATTCTCCTCTTGTTCAGCTTCTTCTGTCACTGGTTCTGCCTCTTCAACTTTTGCTTTCTTTGTAGGAGGGGCATCTTCGGATGATCGACTTGCCTGCACCGAAGCCTCTTCACTCTGCTCATCTGACTGTTTCTTGAGTGCTTGCTCAGCTGGCCGTTTTTCGGGTGCTTGTTCAGCCACTTTCACTTCAGCTGGCTTTGTGATAATCTCTGGTACCTTATTCTCTGCTCCCACTTTAGTTGCAATCTCTTCTGATTTCAAAGCAACATCTTTCTTCTCCGGTTGTTTTCCAACTTTGGTCTCTGGTTTCTTGTTGGCCTCTTCTTTTTGTTCTACCCTTTCATTTTTTGCATCTGGTTTACTGACACCTTCGGTCTTTTGCTGTTCCTTTCCACTTTTCCCATCTTCTTGTTTAGTAGTTCCCTCTTCCTTCTGCTGCTCCTTCCCACTTTTCCCATCTTCTGGTTTAGTAGTTCCCTCTTCCTTCTGCTGCTCCTCTAACTTCTTTTTACTCTCCTCCTTTTCCTTTTCAGCTTGTTTTATTTTCTCTAATCTTATCTGTCGCTCTTTCTCCCTCTCCTTTTCCCTCTCTCTTTCCTTTTCACGCCTCCTTTCCTCTCTTTCTCGTTCTTCTTTGATTCTTTCACGTCTCCTGGCTTCCTGCTCTTCTCGTCTCTTTTCCCTTTCTTTCCTCAACTCCTCCTCTCTCTGCCTTTCTACCTCTCTCCTTTTCTCTCTCTCCAATCTAATCATCTCCTGCATTTTCCTCACTTCAGTTGGAATCCAAGTTTCATCATCCTCCTCAGCTTCTCCCACTCCAGAGTCAATCAGCACCTTGGGGTTGTAGTGGCGATATCTGCAAAGTAGGAAGACAAATTAGTTCACAATAGTAAAATAACCGTTTTTTTTTTTATATTACGCACTTCAAAATTTAATTTTAGCTTTAGTTAAAAGTGATATTATGAAAGCTGGGTCTCTCAAATTAGAGCCAGTGTTTTTAACTGCTTAGCCAGTAATGGATAAGTATTTTTTTTTTAAAGTAAAGGACCCTTTTCAACGCCTTTAGGCATATAGGGCTAGACCTATATTTTGTAGTGATGTGGTCAGCATCATGCCGGCCACCTTACCTTTCCAGGACTGCACCTAGGACCCCATTCAAGGCTGGGTTGACTCGGGAGCCACTGCCATTTTTTTTAAAGTCCAGCTCCGCTAGGGAGCAAACCCACGATATGATCCGCATACGAGCATCTAGCCGCTACGTCGCGGTGACTCACAAAAGAGTTGGGCCGTATTTATGGCCCGGCTATATTCAGGGCCCCCTGGCAAAAGCCAGGGTGGGGCTTCAAATAACGAAATATAGCATCCCAAATGGTAACAACTTACATAACAGTAATGTACAGTAAACAATAAGATATCTCTGCACAGCTGCCTATGAGTGAACAAATAAAAGTACCTAAAGAGGGAGCAGCCCTGGATGGTGAATGCACAGGACACCATTAGCCAAATTTTCCCACTGGAACATGGTAGGCATGGTGTCGAACAGACAGAAACAGCAGAACGATTGCAGAAGAATATTGGGGTAATTTAATCTTCCTCTTATTTCGTTCACTTGAAATAGATTATCTATATCTGTAATGCTGTCTCTAGTATGACCTTCACTGTCTGTTGTAGTTCACTTAGGAACACATAGTAAAGTTTGGCTTGCATTCTTGGCCAAAAGTTTTGCCTTGATATGCTGTATCTGATCTGGGACAGCCTCGGAGGACGTGATCTGTTGTCTCAGGTGTCAATCCATATGTACGCATGGCTGATTCGCTGATCTTTAATTTTGTGTAGATGTGGCTGCGAAGTCAACTGTGACCTATTCTAAGGCGTAGAATAATGACTTGCTCTGGACTGCCTATAATACGATTATCGTCTTGTGCCAGTTTTGGTGGCTTTCTGATTGGTTTGATTATTCTCTTCTTCTGTTGATGAGAAGCTGGTATGTCAGGTTGTTCTTCAGTTGCCCCTTCCTTAACTCTTTCACTAGGATAATAATCACTGTGGGCAAGTATTGCAGATGGATATCCATGCCTTTCAGCCCAACACTTTCTAATTCAGCAAACTCCTAATAAGTTGCCCTTAAAGGTATATCAGCTAGGAGGCAGTGGGTCAGCCCCTCCCCCTTCCAAATTGGGCCCGGAGCTCACACAGGGAGATGATGATGATGATGACAGAGACAAATACCCAAATAAGAATTTATTGAACATGTTTACATATAATTAATAGGCAATAGTTTACGAGGGCTTTGAAAATGAGTAGTATAGATTATTAACAGGCATTTGGGAAGTCTTTGAATCTGTAAATAGATAGCATATGCTATCTAAACAGGAGGGATACAATAGTTACAACAACAATAAAATAAAAAGGTTAGTTGCATATTCTGTTTGAATTCTAAAGCATAAAATGGCTGACATATGGCTTTTCTATAATGCTACGCTAGGTAGTAGTGGGCCATTGATGTCAGCACAGTATGGCAATACTTTTGTCAAATTCTATGCAAAAGCAGTCTATTAACAAAGTTCCTGCAATTCTCAGTGAATTCTGGCATGCCAGGATTATGAAATCACATTCACAACCATTAAGCCAAAAATGCTGACAATGCAAGTTTCATATATTTATAAAATGATATTTTTAACAAAAACTGTCTATACTGAGGACAGAGAAGTCATGAGGAGTTGAGGCTGCACAGAGGGTGCAATGGCACTAACTGTGTAGGTCAAAGAAAATCTCCATCCCTTACTGAGGATTGAACCCGAGCCTCACCGTGATGCAACTTTTAGATTCAAGGTCTACTTTAATATACACTGTATATTTGTGCGGCTTGGAGTCCACGCTGGTTTCCTCCCCTTATGCTTAAAGTATTTTTCTTTATTTAAACAGCACAGGTAATTAAAAACGGGACAAAGATATTATACATCAGTTACCTCATGAAATGATCCAGGCAACTCAACACCAACTTCTTGCCTATAATCTCCAGCCTTATCAGAACGTCAGGCTCTGTCAAGGCAGAGGCCTGATAGGCCAAGGGATTGATGGCCCAGATTGTGTTACGGACAGTCTCTATAAGTGAATCTGCTGCAGGCTCGGATAACTTGTCCAGCAAGAACACGCTGAATCCCTTGGGCCCATGAGCCTCATCAAACAGAGGCCCAACAACATGTCGCACCATTATCTCCAGCTGAAAAACAAAAATCAAAAGTTGTCTACAATTACAACATGTATTTGACAAATTACATCTACTAAATAAAGTACTCAAGAAATCAACACAGAGCTTACTGTTTGAACTGGGGTGTCAAGCTGTTGAAACTAAACATGAAATTCAATTCTGCATAGTATTGTTATTTGTTGTACACTTACTGGTGAAAATCTATATTATTTACTCAAAGATGTTGAATTTATGTATTAATACAATATTATCTTCTTCCTCTTCATGTTCACCAGCTGTAAACTCTGGAGGAAAGTTCTGGTTGTTCACCCACTTCTGGACTGCAGTCCTATTCCAGAACTAGAGTGTTACGTGTGCATCCGTTTTGCAGATCTGACTCATTTGTATGCAGATGCACTCCGACTTTGAGGGAAGCCCCCAATTAGTCGACCCTTACGACATGCTTTTGGGTAGGCAGTGGGTCTATTCTTGTTCCCCCTATAACAGGGCCCCGGAACCTACACAGGGAAATATATCAAACGATTATTTTATTTACAACCTACCGTAAAAACAAAAAATCTATTTCATTTCTTTATTGCTGTAACTGTATGTTTGTGTTACTGATGAAGGTCTTTTTGCAGTGACACATTTAACAGTCTCTATCAGCTGATACTAAAGGATCAGCAATACATACTATGCTACCACTCACTGAACATGATTAGATATCTAATCCCAGCAATGGAGCAACTATGGGGCGACCTATATGCCACTGAAGTTGAGACTGCCATTAGCTGATAGACAGCTTCTATAGTTTTAACGCCTGTGGATCTTTTGAGGAGACCCAGCACCGATGGATCTGCAGTGATGTTAATCCTAACTAATCACTGAACGCACTGGCTACCTCAAAGCCACACAACTGCACTCACAAGATCGTACTTAATGATGATCAAGAAAACTACTACCACTTGACAAACTGAATTAAAGCACAACATATCACTGACCTGGTGGAGATCATTCAGGCATACACCTACTACTGGCAGCAACTGGCGCACTGCGTCTCCTTCAATGATTCTGCGACTGATGATGATCTCCATGGCAGCATTAGCAATCTGAACAGGGTCTGGTACATTAGACCTGATAAACATCAAGTTTCTAATCTCTGTTCGGAGTGCCTTGAACTTGTAAGGGCTCCTCATCCACTGCACTTCATGTATTTCTCCCTTTTTTTCTGGAACCGCTTCAGTGGTCTTTTCAGCCTGTGGATCCTGACTTTCACTCTTCTTAGTCTCTTGACCAGCTTCAGTTTTCTTCTCAGCTTGTGAATCCTGGCTTTCATTTTTCTGTTTGTCTGGAGAAGCTTCAACAGGTTTTTCTGCTTGAGCATCCTGACTCTCAATTTTTGGTTTATCTTTCTTAGCCTCAGTAGCAACATCTGCAGCCTTTTCCTCTTTAGCCTCTTTCTCATCTGTTGCTCCCTGTTCAGTCTTACTGCCGCCATTTTGCTTCTCAGGTTCGGCACCATTTGTCTGTGCAGGTTCCTTTTCCTGGAAAAAAATAGAAAAAAAACAAATGCAGCCTGATGTGGTTGAACTATAACAGCTGCTCTTTCTGGTAAGATTACAGTATATAAAACACAGATAAGACCAACTGTTTAACATGTCTCTGAAACCTGGAGTACAACTAAAAGAGACAAAGCCCTATGACACACTACTAAGAACAGAATCTTTGGATGTCTCCAGACCCACCCATCTAAGATGCAAACAGCAGAGAATGAAAAGTGAAAAGCAACAAGAAAATTCACAATGCATTGTTACTGGCATCATGAGGACTAACAGACTGTGATGATTTGGGTATACAGAGAGAATGGCTGCAACAGAAAGATAAAAAAAGAAAGGCACACAAAAGAGTTGAATGGCAGTAGAACACGAGGCGGACCAAAAAAGAACGTGGAGACAGAATATATAAGCAGACAAACGCCCTAGCTTGTTAGCATAGTTGGTTAAACCTGACTTCGTGGCAACCGGGTGATGAACTCCTTGTGGTCCGGTTTCACATCCAGGGGTAGGCAAAAAAGCCACCTTTCTGCCAGATTTACGGTATCTTCAATATACAGTGAATATATAATGATATCTTTAATTGATATGCCTGGAACAGCGGTTGGTGGGCACAATATAAACAGTTTACGTTATGCTGTTGACACAGTCTTGATAGCAACAAGTCAGAAAGAACTACAGGAAATAATAGACATTGTGGTGTTAGAAAGTGGAAGAATGGGCCTCAGTTAGAACAATGGAAAGACAGAAGTAATGGTGGTATCAAAGAAACAAATTTTTCCTCAATGTGTAATAAAAGTTGATGGTGTTATTTTAGGACAAGTACAGAAATTTAAGTATCTGGGCACACGGATAACATCAGATGGAAGATGCATAACGGAGATAAGAAACATAATAGGACAGGCAAAAACTGCATTTTATAAAATCGAAGAACATCTTGTGCATTATAGCCTTGTCAATGAGAGTTAGAAAAAGATATATATATGCAGACAAACAAACACTTGGAAGTATTAACTGGAAAGAGAAGGCCAATCAGAGAGGTAAATGGAGGCAAGTGATGTCTGCAGCAATGACCCTCAAGGACTTGGAAGTCTAGTTACCATGGTGTGAGTTTATCAATGTTGTAAAGACCCTATCCGCACCAAAGGTGCATTTGGCACCAGGGGCTATACATATTTGTACAGATAATCTTCACTTGCCCGGTATGTGGCCAACATCACATGGACCACATTTACTTCCCTGATGTTTCTAGCTAATTTTTGTATGTTTAGTTTTTTTGTCACTGCTTTATGTATGGTTCAAGGCCCACACAGCTGTCAAATCAACATAAAATGATCTGCTGTCATATTTCTCCTACTATATGTCAGAATTATGATACTGTGTTCACCAAGCCGAGAGGCCAACAGTGTCAGAATTATGATACTGTGTTCACCAAGCCACAGAGGCCAACATTGTCAGAATCATGATACTGTGTTCAGTAAGCCACAGAAGCCAATTTATCACTGTTGACTCAACAAATTTAGTTGGCTCTCATGATATTATAACCTGCTTTTGATTGTTCGGATATAAGCAGAGATTAGCAGACTTCTACAATTTATCTTGTGGTTTACATCCAGGTTGATATCTGAATATTTTAGCATAACATGTTCAGTTTCAGCAAATTCTAATTATTCACCATTTGTGACAATCTTTTAATGGGACAGAGGGTCAACCCCCCCCCCCCCTCCCAAAAATTTTTTTTTGCCCAAGAACTCACACGGAAAGAGATCAAACAACTAGCATGTACTTTTATACAGCTTACATAATCAAACTCACAAAAATATTTAAAAAAAACAGTATACATGTTCAAAATAGCACCTGTGTGAATATGTCCCTTTTCTGTGTGTGCACATTCGCATACATATTTTCAAGACATTTGTGCATTAGGCGGGTCTCGCTAGAACCAATATTTTATACAGAATTGGGAGTGTTTCCTTCAAAGCTGGGGTGCATCTGCCTGATGCGCAAGGAACCCACAGTCTGCTTAATTATAATCGAAAGTTAGGAAATGTATGAAAGATGAGCAATAGAATATGTATATGCATGAGTATGGGTGTATATGTATATGCATGAGTATGGGTGTATATGTATTATACTCATGAGTTTGGGTGTACATGTATACGCACGAGTGTGGGTGTTTGTATGAGCATGAGTGCATGTATGTGTTTGTATTAGGGAGTATGTATGGGTGTATAAATGTTTATGTATGTGTGCTTGTGTACATATGGGCATATCATAGTTAAGTGTATATATGGAGTGTGTATACATGATGTGTAAAGCATTATTTATTTATGTATAATTTTTATTTAAACATAACATGCATTTGTGGTCTGAAAGATGAGTGCCTGGAAGGGCCGAATGTAAGATGGGCCTAAATGGCCAAATTGTAACCCTCTGAAAATAAATCCCTTCGTTCGTTATCCCAAACCAGAACCCAAGGAGGGAAATTTATCAATAAATGTGATGTATCTGTTAGATGGTAATAACTAGCAGCCTCAGGCTGTTTATTTGTACATTTTCCTGTATTGTCACACTCAACAGGCGATGTAGAGAAGAGAATCCTGTTGCTGTTAATGCAGAGGTCAACGCTCTCATCGGTGAAAATTCAGACGAAGCAGATGCAATAATCTATACAGACGGATCTGTTATACGCCAAAAAAGAAGCGCATGGGCATTTACAGCACGCTCAGCGGGCAGAACAGTCAAAGAAGCCAACGGCGCCTTCTCCATGACAACCAGCAGCATGACGATGGAGGTGATGGCAGTGACACAAGCGCTTGCCTGGCTTGAAACACAAAAATACACCCGCGTGTGTATACTCAGTGATTCAATGAGTATGATCCGGAGGGTTCAGGCAGGTTCAGTGCGAAGACAATGGCTTGAATCATTACAGAAGTCCACTGTTCGTGGAGTCACCTTTATTTTTGTTCCGGGACACGCAGGCGTCAATGGAAATGAAAGAGCTGACAGGTTGGCTGGATCCGCTATCACTACTGACGGTCAGCCTATGGATCATGCTGATATTATCAATGCCCTCAGAGAAATGGGAAGAATAGAGGACTTTGGTGGCAGTGAATCCACATCACTCGCCAGAATGGCAGACTTGGGAATTAAGATCGGCACAGCAAAAAACGAGACGCACACCAGCTACGCCAGAAGACTTGTTAATCAACATAGAACTGGTACTATTAGCCATCGGACGTTGGGGTTCATACTGAGGGGAGGATCTGAGCACCTATGGACATGTCCGGAGTGCAATGAGGATAACCCAACTAACTAACTAACTAACTAGCAGCTACTGATATTGAAGGACACCCTCACTAAACATACCTGCTCCTTTTCAATTTCTTCTTCCTCCTCCTCCTCTTCTCCTTCAGGTGTAGGCAAGACTGTCACAGTTTCTGGATCCGTGAAGTCAATTTTCACATAACCTTTAGTAGCAATCGCCTTCTTCGTTTTTGGCTGTCAAGGATAACAAGAAGCATTACAAAAATAATAGAGAAAGAAAACCAACATGCACATTATACAGAAAGCAAATCTATCCGTAAAATATACAGAAAAGACAATTAACCTATTCAGAAAGTAAACATTCAGGTAAACTATACAGTGAGGAAGCTGCAGTAAAGTAGTGGCTAGATGCTCACCTGTAGGTCTTGGGGCTAAATCCATATCAAGATGGATTTTAAAAAATTGATGCCGACTCCTAATCGACCCAGCTCAAAATGGTTGTCGGGTAATACCAGGTAATGTCCTGGATAGCTAGAAAGTAACGGTGGCCAACGTGATGTTTAACACATCACCCATCAATTGCCGGTTGGTCTATTAAATCCTAGTCTTGCATAACACTGGCATGAAAAGGGTCCTTCACTTCTCTTTTAAATATGCAGTAAGTAAACATATGTCAAATATACAAATCCTTCACTTTCCTTTTAAATATGCAGTAAGTAAACATATGTCAAATATACAAATCCTTCACTTTCATTTTAAATATGCAGTAAGTAAACATGTCAAATATACAAATCCTTCACTTTCCTTTTAAATATGCAGTAAGTAAACAAATGTCAAATATACAAATCCTTCACTTTCCTTTTAAATATGCAGTAAGTAAACATATGTCAAAATCTTCACTTTCCTTTTAAATATGCAGTAAGTAAACATATGTCAAATCCTTCACTTTCCTTTTAAATATGCAGTAAGTAAACATTGGTCAAATATACAAATCCTTCACTTCTCTTTTAAATATGCAGTAAGTAAACATATGTCAAATATACAAATCTTTCACTTTCCTTTTAAATATGCAGTAAGTAAACATTGGTCAAATATACAAATCCTTCACTTCTCTTTTAAATATGCAGTAAGTAAACATATGTCAAATATACAAATCCTTCACTTTCCTTTTAAATATGCAGTAAGTAAACATATGTCAAATATACAAATCCTTCACTTTTCTTTTAAATATGCAGTAAGTAAACATATGTCAAATATACAAAACCTTCACTTTTCTTTTGAATATGCAGTAAGTAAACATGTATGTAAACTATTCAAAAAGTTAAACTATACAAGCACATCCACCTCAGTGTTTACCTTGATTCCCCCATACAGCTTGATTGAGGCTTGCCTTAAAAGATTCATTGCATCATCAATGCCAATTTCTTCCTTGCCCCACAAAGTGTTCACCAAGAAGCCCCTGACACCAGGCTCCATGTATTCTGTGGGGCCAGCGTAAACTTCTGGTGCATGGTCAGAAGCCACATAATGATATGGTGAGGGTCTGCGAGGCTGGAAGTCTTGCCATGGTCTTGACATGCTGCTGAGTGAACTTCTGTAGAAATAAAAAAAAAACTACAAATGCAGATATTGTTACGAACAAAAATTTACACACAGACAGATAAGATAAATTTATAGACAGGCAGACTCTATGGACTAAATTAGAGTTTCTTACAGTCAATGCCATATGTCCTAGACAGATAGATAAAACAAATTTATAGACAGACTCTATGGATTAGAGGTTCTTACAGTCAATGCCATATGTCCTAGACAGATAGATAAAACAAATTTATAGACAGACTCTATGGATTAGAGGTTCTTATTATTGTCCATGATGTGTAGCGTTGGTAGTTATGTCTGTCCACAACCTTCTGACTCAGTTATTTATGTAATTACATGACTTTTTTTTGCAAAGCACTCATAGTTGGTTGCAATTTCTTCTGTCGGAGCAGAGAGATTAGTAAACACCTCAGAATACCAGGTTTCGATTATCATGACAGGCCATTTAAAAAAAAATACCATTCCTGTGGCTTTAAGACAATGGAGTAAGTGATGCACTAATGAAGAGAATATGGCATCTCCATTATATTCTCAACGATAGCACTGCATGCACAAAATCAGCTGCAGCAAATGTCCAATGTAGGGATGACATATATATATATATATATATATATATATATATATATATATATATATATATATATATATATATATATATATATATATATATATATAGAGAGAGAGAGAGAGAGAGAGAGAGAGAGATTATTTGTGTACTGTAATCATTCTCCATTGTCCTGTTATGCTATTATTATAGATCACATAGGACTCAGTCTTTCTCCTTGTAGTTTTATCCTGTGAAATCACTTGCATACCATGGATGGAATCCAGCACAGCACCTTTGACTTCTCTCATTAAATTAATGTCTACCTTAGTGCTTCTTTTGGGCGTCCTTGTTTCCCTATTCCATTTCAGTGCCTGTTTGGTGATTCTCTGCTCGTCTGTTCTCAGAATGTGTCCAGTATCTTAGCTCAGCAGGCACTTTTCTTATTTCTTTAATCTTCTTGAATTCATCCTACTTTATTTTACATTTACTGTAAGGTTAGTTGTGTATCCACTAAAGGACATTGCAGAACCAACCCCAACAGCTCCTTGCTGTTGTATGTTACTGTAAACATACTACAATTGTAGTTCATCTCCCACGAAGAAAAAAAAAAACAAAGTACAAAGCTACTAACAGGAACAAGATTTAACATCTAGACCAGCGGTCTCCAAACTGGGTGCAAGAGGAAGTTACGATGTCAATTGGGGCTTCAGGTAATTTAGAAAACTAGTGTGTCTAGTTGTAACAATCCGTTACTTTTTTACCTACTACTAGACTACTTAAAAATAAAGAGACAATGGCTATGGCAGCATGGATGGGGTGAGACAATAACATTCAGCTAATCTGTGATTGTTGTGATCGTGTGAGATGGCAAAACAAAACAGACAACAATTACCTACATAGCAAATGATGGTGAAGATGATAATTATAAACATTATAGAGAATTTGTCAAAATAGTTACAAAAAAAAATTATTTATTCTATTGGAGGACACAATCTGAAGGTGCTAAAAAGTAGTATGTAGGCACTCCTTTGAATGGCGACCCTATGGGGTTACAATCTAATGGGATGTAATTGGGAGGGGGGAGGGGGGGAGAGAAAATTTATCATTTGTGAACATTTGCTCATAATGATGTTCTGTAATATTTAATATTGCTTCAGGTTAGGTTGTTTGGATTAGATTAGCCCTAACCCAAATCTAAAAAAAATATTAAATATAATAATATGAAAGAATGTTAGGCTATCCTCCATATAACGGCCCCAAATTATCGAGCCTAAGAAAATACCCTAACAGGACCTCTTTCTGGTGACTATACCGCATGATGCGGAAAAGTTTCCGCCGAGTTTTCCCTGCATAACGCGTATGGTGCAGAGGGCTTAACTAGATGGCTAGGACTAACAAGCAGCAGCTGCCGCATCTCGTTTCATTTTATTTGCTCATGAGTTCCAGCCATCATCAGTTTAGCCCTCCTCCGCGCTAGCGGTATAGTTGCCAGAAAGAGGTCCGCAATTTACATATGACTGAGGACCTGTTACTTACTGTTAGAGTATTTTCTGGCCTCGATAATGATAATCTGGGACTATTATTCAGAGGATATCGATAGCCGAATGTTATCAATATTATTGTGTCAACTTACAGAAAGATTGGATTACATCCCCTACAGTCGGTAGTTAACGCAATGTCAAGTTACAATAGACATAGACTGCGTCTCTCTGGGGTTACTATTCGAAGGAGTGACTGGAGGGCCAAACTGCCAAAACTATTTTCTGGTCTCTTGGTGTCTAACAAATTATAATTATAAATATCTTAGCTTAGAACTGTCGTATAGTACGTACAGACTTAAATGAGGTACAGTGTGACTGCATTTTTTATTACTATGACTATGCTGAATGCTAGTCCAATAGTTGGTTGGAAATAATTCTGATTAATTTTTTACTATAATTTATTTTTATAACTGACCTTAACTAAACAAGGAAATTATTATGAATATTCCGGCTTGGCGAACTTAAATTAGGTATCGTTTGATTGCATTTTTCAATATCTATCCAAGTATACTAGCTGCACTATTTAAAAAATGATTCTGAAAATGTGTCTAATTTTAAAATACTCACTCTATGTTTATAGATTATCATTTTATTATACACTATACACTACAAAGTTATACAAACTAACAAACTTCCCCAATTCAGAAAATTGCGACATCATTGATATTGTATATTCGTAAATAATTATAATTACTTTCTTCATGAATGCTTCTATTTCAGCAAATTACAATCTTCATTCTTAGTTTACAACAATCTAGTAAATTAAAACCATGTCTAAGTAAGAATTACATAAGTTACCAGTTAAAGGTATCCCACAAAATGCTTGAATCAAATTAAGCGTGCAACTCGTCGACCTAACGCCAATTTGTGTGTTTAATGTGTCAGGAGTGACATCCCTTAGCGGCTTGGCTATCGTGACGTTGTCTGAAGTATTTCCTGGTAAAGCGATTTATTGATTTGTACTTCGTCCTCTTTCTTCTTCTTCAGCTTTCCGAGCCCTTTAGATTCATTACTGCAGATGTCACTTGCCTCTATTTCAAATGTAGTAATAGTATATGTCAACAAAAGTTAAATAAACGCTTAATACATGAAAGCGAAAGTTGAAGCCAATCGAATATAAAATGTCTGTGAAACTGATGGACATTAAATGGGATGTTCTCAAGAAGGTTAGGGGGAAAAAAAGGGGGGGGGGGATTAGGAGAAATGTCTTAAACAATGCAAATAGAAAACCGCCTTGATGAGATATACATGGAATTGGGGAAGACGACGTCTAAGAGAAGCCTTAAAAGGAACGTTGATGAGAAATATCAAAGGTGCTGGATCGGATCCCGTCTGTTTTGTTGAAATGAATGAAAGAACGGAATGGGAGCCTTATCTGACATATAATGGTACAGCGTGGCGATAAGTACAGTGATGATGATGATGAAGTAGTAGGAAGAGGACACACTAGACATTAGTCAAGAAACAGCCTTGTTAAATTTAAAAAATTAAATTGACATACAATAGCATTCGTCTTCAAACACATAAACTTTGATAAACGCGTTTATGCCCCGCGCTGAGGATGATTTATTAATCAAAATATACACAAGTTTCAGATGTGCCAAAAATGGGAATTTTAAAAAGATCATGTAACTTTGTTTATCTATTGTTCGGATATGTTTGGCAGGGTCGCATAAATTCTGAGTGATTCAAGCTGCTTTTGTTTTCTTTCGGTTTCTGCGCGTAAAAGCAGCTTTCGTCTTTACTTGCAGCTCCATCGTTTTTATTTTATTATTTTTATTTAATTTCGTCATCTTTTTTTTTTTTTTTCAGTTTCCATTGTACCGCTCTTGTGGTTTGTGGACAGCAGTATAAGACTTCAATAAATAAATTGAGATCTCACTACCACAGCAGGGGAAGCACATAGCTATCCGCCGCATCCGACTTCGACTGTGGAAACAGTACAGTCTGGGCCGCTGTTCTTGCTTTCATTAATGTATCCCTTTTGGATAGTCTACATAATACAATGTTGGTAATCAAAGATTGTTTTAAAACAACTGAATAGGACTAACCAATATATGTTTCGCGTATGAACAGGACACTGCAGATTCGACAAACTCACATAAATTAGGTATAAGCCAAAGAGCTGCCTGTAGCCTCTTTGGGCTGAACAGACCACATAATATGTCTTTGCGAAGCAACATGTCCCAGTAGACCCTACAACTAAGGTGCGGGGAAACCTAAAAGACTTTGAGCTTACATTCCAGTTTATGACCAGCTGTATATTAAAAATATGGCCAGAGATTTCTGAACATAAAGAAGAACCCAATTTTAAATTGCACATTCTTTTTTGTCTACCAGACAGTGTGTAGTTCATATGTAACCCTTCTGGTACTGATTTTATTGGCATGGCCACATTCTTATAATCATCAACTTGAGATGACTAGAGAAACTAGACGAGAGAACAATTGAGGAACTAATGATCAAGAAAATTTCAAAGCCGAGTTCTTTGAGACAGGCGATAACAGATGCGTTAGTTAGTTAGTTATTCCTCTTGTGCCAAAGATGGCGCATAGGGCAGAGGTCATAGCTTTCCACGTCTGTCGGTTCTTTGCCACTTGATGTAGGTCTTGAGTGCGACTGAGACCCATGGTTGAGCTCTCCCTTGTGATGGTTCTACGGAGAGTTTCTTTTGGTCTTCCCTGTTTTCTTTTACCCTCTGGTGACCATACGAAGGCTTGGTGGGGAAGTCTCTGTATGTCCATTCTGAGTACGTGACCGATGTAATTCCAGCGACGCTTTCTAATAAAATCAGACACATATTTTTGTTTTGTTTCCTGTCTTATAGATGTATTGGACCTAAAGTCCGACCAGTGAACATTCAATAGCTTTCGGAGGCATCTATTCTCGAAAGCGACTAGTTTCTTATCGATTGATACTGATGATTTCCAACTCTCACAACCATAAGTTAGCACTGGGATCACACAGGAATTGAAGACCTTAAGTTTCGTGTTGTTGCTGAGTGATCTTGACTTCCAAATGTTTGACAGTTTGTTAAAGGCACTTGATGCTAACGCGATTCGAGTCGTTATTTCTGATGTTGTATCTCCCGCAGAGGTTATCTTGCTCCCTAAGTATGTGAAGCTGGTGATTTTTTCAAGAACAATATCCTTTAGTTTGATGTCTTTCGACTCGTTGGTAAGATCGATGATTTTCGTTTTGGCTGCGTTGACCTGAAGTCCAAGTCCAAGTCCTTTTAAGGAAAAAAAAGAAAAGCTCGACCCCGTTCAGACTGCTGCTAGCTAGCCTAGGCTGCTAACAGTCTCCGCCTATATTTGTGGTCTGGGTTATTTGCGTCACTTTCGTGACTGAATACTGGTGTTTGTGCCATTTCTGGCTTAATGCTTCCCTCCGTATCAAACCGCTCGTCCTGTTGTCACTGGTGCAAGTCTTCCTTCTTCATTCGTGGTGTTTCCTGTTTGTTCTGTCTCCCTTTGATCTGGCTAGGCGTATCTCGAAGGAGGAGAGCGAGCTCCCAAACACAACGACCTTTCGGCCACCATTTATTGTTTTAAAATTTTGATTATTTTAATTTTCCAAAAAGTACTGAAAACAGTTTTTGAATGTGAATAGTTCCGAAATGTGAAAATTTTCCGCGTATGACCATAGTGGTCTTATAGTTGTCTTCCTGTAATATGAACGGGTTAGTCATGTATTGGATATGTGTGTGGGAGTTTGTGTGGAGTCTTAAGCGAGTCCAGTCGTCATTTGTTATTATGTGATCGGGTTGTGTTGATAGCTAAGCTCCGGTGTACGTAAATACCATATAACCGGACCGTCCAGCTCACGCTTTGAGATCCAAATGATCGGCTATGAGAATTGTTGTGGCATGATGGGCAACGAACTCAAGTGCTCTCTGTGGGAATGGGTTGGGGGGTTAAACTCATAGTGCATCCGAAAGATTTAGGGAAAGGTGGGGGGAAGGGGAGCGGGAGGCCATTCAGTCAATTCTCGTCGTTGCCGTCTTGCTGGATTCTAGCGTGGCTTTTTGCCGGGACCATGTGTATCACGTTACCAACCTTTGCTATCATCCCAGTGATGGGGTGGTATTGGAGGCTATGCGTTCTAGTCCTGTCATTATCGAGTCACTTGTATTCCCTACTTGCTGTCAGTCATGTTGTGGAGTGGGATGGTTTTGTTTATGAATCCCCGGAGTATATGGACGCACCCAACTAGGTGTATGCGTACATGCACTCGAGTACTCATACATGCAGACAACACTACATATTTGTACGTCCTTTCATACTTATCCGTATATGCATACCTAATTGACATTACGTACACACGCAAACTCTTTCATATGCGTTTACCAATGCCTGTGCTTACATTCATTAAAAAAAATAAAAAAAAATAAAAAAAAAAATAAAAAAAACGAGTACATCCACACTCTTCCATGTCTTATGTGTTTTGTGTCGCTTTGTCTGTAATTTCGTCTGGTCGTGTCACTTTTAAGTTATGTCCTGTTACTGGTATGTGACCTGTCCGGTACTGACGTATCATGTTTTGGTGGATTGTGTGCGTTGATGACGTTCTTGCTGCTTACACCCTTCATTCCATTTGTTCTCATTAATGAACAGACATACAGCAACACAGTTTATGGTTTCTTTGATTGCACTGTCATTCATACACTCACAAATATATTAGTATACATGCTCTCATATATATATACACACATGCACACTCGTACACACATATACATGCATACAGTAATACATTTAAATCCATGTACTCATTCATCTGTACCTTTCGCACAACTATATTCCCACTGTTCCGTCCACATATGATTCCATACCATCCACCTACATACACTGTGTCTTATGTATCCATCCTATACACAAATGCACTCATACTACACGCACTCATCCTTGTGTATGTGTCCATGTTCACATCTATGCACTCATCATACTTACACTATCTCTCTGACTCTAGGATGTTCGGGGTTACCATCTCATCAGTTCCTTCTGTTATACTGAGTAAATCCCTAATCTGGTCTTTTTAGTTTTGATTTGTTTTAATAAGGTATTGTTTAACCAGTTTTTGGATGTCTTTATTGCTTTCTACATTTAAACATTTGTTTACAGTAATTTGTTGTTTGCGTTTTAGAAAAAATTCCTCAATGGGTTTCCTTTCCAATTTATACTTAGTGCAGTTTATTATATAATGCTCTAGAGTATTATCTTGAAAGCAGTCCAGACATAGTGGAGATGTAAATTTCTCTGGGTGCCATCCTAATCTAGCTCTCCATAGAAGTTTGTTGGCTGGAATTTTCAGTTTGTCCCGTACCTGTGTGTTAAGGCTAGGCTCTTTAAGGTTATTGTAGGCATCTCTGCCATTATTGCTCCTTTGCCATTGCAGTTTCCACATTTTAATTATATGTCGTTTGATTATGCTGGTCCTTTCTGTTTTTCCAAGTCCTACATCTATTAAAACATCACATTTTGCTCCCTTTTTGGCTCAATCACACTCCACAAGCTGCTATGTCAGCTTTTTCATTGCCAATTACACCTCTGTGTGCTGGTACCCATGCAATGGTGACTTGGCATCCTTTATTCTTGAGCTGAGTTGTTAGATTCAGGATTGTCTCTTTAATATCTGGTCTGCTGTTAGTTTTATGTGTTTTTAACGTCTGCACTGAGGACAATGAATCTGTCAGTATGGTAAATTTAGTTGGAGGTTTATTAATTACCATCTCTAGTGCCTTCATAATGCCGACTAGTTCTGCTGTGCATACTGCCACATGATCTGTTATTTTATATTCTCTTTGTATGTCCCACTGTGGGATTATTACTCCTGCTCCTACTTCTCCTGCTTCATTCTTTGATCCGTCAGTGTATGCAACCAGATTGTCTGATCGGATCTGGTCTATGTATTCTTCTGTTATTGCTTTGGCTTCAAATGTTTCAGTATTCTTATTAATAATTTTAATCAGACTCATGTCTGTCCTGGGCAGCTCTAGTCTCCATGGAGGGATTTGAGGGACAAACCTAACGCTTGCCTCTAGAGTCCTTGCTAAGTCCTCATCATCGTTAATTTCTAGTGCAGCGTCCCAGGCTGCTGGTCTCTGTATGTCTCTGACCGGTCTGTCACCTAGGTGGGTAATGTTATG
Source organism: Candidula unifasciata (assembly GCA_905116865.2). NCBI lineage: Eukaryota > Metazoa > Mollusca > Gastropoda > Stylommatophora > Geomitridae > Candidula > Candidula unifasciata. The sequence continues at coordinate 14,800 of CAJHNH020004215.1, read as the reverse complement.
ATGAAAAGCGTCTGAAGCTGGGTGTTTGGCATCGTTGGCCGCTTTCATCCAATAGCTATAAGTTAGTTGTTTCCTTCTGAGGTTAAGCGGTGTGATGCCTAGTGCTACCTCCATGGCCTCTCTCGATGTCCCTTTGCCAGCGCCCATGATGGAAGTCAGGGCTTGGCACTGAATCCTATCAAGTTTGCATTTGCTGTTCTCTGATGCTGATTCGTATACTATGCTTCCGTATTCCATTTTGCCCCTAACGAAAGCTTTATAAAATTGTGTTAGGGTGTCCTGGTGTGCTCCCCATCCGTTTCCTTTAATCATTTTCAGCATATTATTGTACTTTGTACACTTTACTACGAGATCATCGATGTGCTTAGCCCAGGTCATTTGCTCATCCAGAATCATTCCTAGAAATTTCGTCGAACGTGTCCGCTGAACTGTTCTGCCATTAATTTGGAGTCTCGTTTCTTCTGGGTCATAATTAAGCTGTCTTTTAAAGTTGAATATCATGCTTACTGTTTTGTCGACGTTGATTTTAAATCCCCATTTTCCCATCCAATGCGTAACTTCGTCTAGACTTTTCTGCAATCTTTTCTTAGCGCAGGGGATCTGATTATGGCTGTGGTAGATTGCACAATCGTCCGCAAACTGAGTTAGTGCCGTGTCCTTGTTCGTGATGGCATCATCAAGGTCGTTTACTAATATGCTGAACAGGGTAGGGGATATTACAGCACCTTGAGGGATTCCATTCACCTGTTCAAAAGTTTGTGATCTTTCGTTATTAACTAGTACCGAAAATGTTCTTTCTTGTAGAAAGCTTCGGATATATCGATACGTTCTTCCGGTAAATCCTAGTTTAGCTGCTTTAAACAAGGCTGCTGGCCGATAGCACTGGTCATATGCCTGTTCCAGATCCAGGAACACTGCCATTGTCTTACCTCCTGTTTTAAATGACTTTTTAACATGATCTTCTAATTTTATAATTTGATCTAGGGTGCATCTGTTAGATCTGAACCCTGCCTGAGTTTTGCTAAACAGGTTATTTTTCTCCATGTGGAATGTTATTCTTTTATTGACGATTGTTTCTAATATTTTCCCCAGATGGGATGTTAAAGATATTGGTCTATATGAGTCTACTTTTTGAGGGTCCTTATTAGCCTTTTTAATAGTTGACCTGAAGGCCGATTTGGCTTGAAATATTCTGGAGGCGGTCCATTTTTTCCTGAGCTTCTAGATGTGTTGTGCTCAGGAGTGCTAGGTCGTCAGCAAAGTCAAGATCTTCGAGATGCGTAACAGATGCGTAATAATCATTTATTTTATACCATCTCAGTGTACGTTACTGAACATCGGACATTCACATACTTGTTCAATTCCCCCGATACAGCAGCCATCCCCAGGTACTTCTGCTGATTGTATTCGTGAGAAGCTGGTTACAGTCTTCGAAGACACCGCCAGCGAGCTTCTACCAGACTTCATTTCGTCGTCGTATGAAGGCGCACAAAGCGGAACAACAAAGTGTGCGGAACAGTTGAGACACAACGGTAGATAGTAATAATAGATCTTGGTTTGCAATAGTGACAGAGATCTAAGCCGTGTAACATTAACACGATCACCATTATCATCATCGTTATCATCAACATCACCAACCCAGTGTAATATTATAGGACTCGCTGTCTATTCTCTAATTCTGCTCAGTTCTTTCCTTATACCTGAAGCAGTCGAGTCCAGCACATTTGGCCTTCGTCATCAATGTTCACTGTTTGGTTTCTCTTGCATGTCCTCGTATAAATGTCACAGTCATCTCCCTGTGTGATGCAATTTTTCGTGTGTTTTTTTTCAAGCCCCACCACGGCTATTGCCGGGATCCTAATGTAACCTAACGGTTGAACGGGCTTTCCAGGACCTATTTACGGGTGACCCTTATCCGAATGGTGGCACTTTGTGTCACTGGATCTTTGCCTCGCTGTGTGATGACCTGGTGGGGTCAGACTTACTTACTGTATATCCTCGTTGCCCCAGTCCACCTGTTTCCAATCTCAGTGTCAGCTTGGCAAAAATCCCTCACAATATAACGCACACTTCTCAGCTGAAATTAAAGATACTGTACAATCGAACAACAGCTTCCACGTAATTTCTTACTTCTTCTTCTTCTTCTTCTTCTTCTTCTTCTTCACTTCCTCTTTTACCTCTGTGGGTGTCGAGGTAGATATAAGGTTCTGTTTCTAGTTCTCCTGGCCGCCTCGACCATAGGCACATCGTACTGTTGTAGAGTTTCTCTTATGTTATCCTTCCCTCTTATTCTTGGTCTACCTCGTGCTCTACGTTCTTCTTCTCTTTCCATGTATGCTTTGTATGGTATGGTGTCACAAGGCATTCTCTCTAAGTGGGCAAACCATTTCACTTGCTGTCTTTGTATGTAATTTAGAATTGGTTCTGTGCCGACTTTTTCTCTTATGATCTAATTCCTGATCTTATCTCTTATGGTCACTCCTACAGCCCTTTTCAGACATCTCATTTCCATGGTTACTAATTTTCTTTTATGGTTTGTTGTAAGTGACCATGTCTGGCACTGTTAGCACAGAGTTGGAATAAATATGCTTTGAATTAGTTAGTTAGTTGGGTTATCCTCATTGAACTCCGAACATGTCCATAGGTGCTCAGATCCTCCCCTCAGTATGAACCCCAACGTCCGATGGCTAATAGTACCAGTTCTATGTTGATTAACAAGACTTCTGGCGTGTCTGGTGTGCGTCTCGTTTTTTGCTGTACCGATCTTAATTCCCAAGTCTGCCATTCTGGCGAGTGATGTTGATTCACTGCCACCAAAGTCCTCTATCCTTCCCATTTCTCTGAGGGCATTGATAATATCAGCATGATCCATAGGCTGGTCGGTAGTGATAGCGGATCTAGCCAACCTGTCAGCTCTTTCATTTCCATCGACGCCTGCGTATCCCGGAACAAAAATAAAGGTGACTCCACGCACAGTGGACTTCTGTAATGATTCAAGCCATTGTCTTCGCACTGAACCTGCCTGAACCCTCCGGATCATACTCATTGAATCACTGAGTATACACACGCGGGTGTATTTTTGTGTTTCAAGCCAGGCAAGCGCTTGCGTCACTGCCATCACCTCCATCGTCATGCTGCTGGTTGTCATGGAGAAGGCGCCGTTGGCTTCTGTCGTGAAATGATAGCCATCACGCATCGGTCTGTAAGGCTGATAACCTGTCTTACCTGTAATCTGCACAAAATTCAAACTTGGACTCGCCCAGAAATATATAGTCCCTTATATCTATATATATAGGCCTGTATTGGACAACATTATTATGTCTACATTTTCTGGTTACTTTAACTAAACTACACTTTTAAATGTATATCTCTTGGAGATATATTAAGGGAGTTATTTGAGGTTTCTTGGAAACCGATTTACTCCTTGCCCAAGTATACAAGGAACTTCTTTTGTACCAACGCCTGAAGTGTCTAAGTGACGCTATTCTCCTTGCCAGCTTCTCAAGCGTCCAGATGTGTTAATCTGTGCCTGTATAAATTTCACTTTCCAAGGCAATCTGGAATGTCTCAGTTTTTACATATGCTTGGGTAAGTTAATTATAGTTTACGAATACCTAGAATGATGTCTGTAAAGTAGTCACTGCTGTAGAGAAATCAGTATCGGCTGTGTGATCTCACTTAGTTCGACCGTTCTTGATCGCTAGAGTAGCGGATTCGAACGTAGATCTTCCACTGTACAGACTAAATAGCTTATGCCCTCAATAAACCACCCATACTGATAAAATTTAATACCCTTACAATTGTGTACGTTTTAAACTAATTAAAGAATCTGTACATACGAAATGGGGACAGAATTGGGTCAGGGCTTTGTTAATCAAAGTATGTGTGTGCTTGACCCAGATCAATGAGTGCTGGGGCGGTTGAGAAAGCTAGTGAATGCAGGTACTGACAGTAAATATTGGTGTCTGACCACTTTATCTATCTCCACTGTATATCTGACTTGCCTTCTCTTGCACTAAACAGACAGATAAATATAGGAGACTTATGTCTTTTGGTCTGGAGAGGCAATCTGAGGAATGAAACAGGAGAGCAGGGAGGAGTCAGCAGATGGGGGTTGATGACTGATGCTTGCTCTGTCTTTCCTGTCAAGATGTTACCCTCTTGGTGATGACTAATGTTGAGTTATTTTCTTGACAGGATGGATCTTTTCTGAAGAGCTGGCAGAAGATTCACAGTCAAACCAACATCCACCAACCATCAAACCACCAACTAACACCTGTGAAGGTTCCTGACATCTCTAACATGTGGGAGATGGTACCTCAAACAGCTACCAGTGCTAGAGCTTAGTGTGGCTCAAAGACATTGTGTGTCCTTACTGGTGATAGAGACTTGCTAAATACCGGTACAGTTGCTGTGTCTTCTATGGTGAAGTACTCTTTCACTACCTGATCCAGTTGAGCAGAATTACCAGAGTCAAAGACAGTCGAATCATCAGGAGCTGAGGGAGGCATCATAGACAGAAAGAGGCTAAGTGCAGTTTGACGCCTTATATGCTTTATTCCTCACAGCTCCTAGATTGTCCAGTGATGACAAGATGTCATCTCCAAGACCTTCTGTCTGTGTAGTATCTTTGTGATTTGGACAGGATATCCTGAGATCTAGTCTAGGAGATCTGGCAATTGTCTCACTTTTATGTATCTATTTTATATTGATTACATGCATTCATTTTCATGGCTGACTTAGGTGTTCCTATTTCACCTTTTTAAGTGTTTAGCAGTTGTGTATGTATGTATCTTCATCATATGTGTTAACATGGTTATGATAATGAACTATCATAACCTGGGGGCTTTCTTTAGTAAGTAGTGGGGGTGTCCAGCCAAGTGTGCCTAGAAATATGGTATATATATACTGATATATTTTGTAGTGCCAATACTTGAGTTGCCCTACTCCAGAGATAAGTTGAGCGTATATTGGCCACGGGGAATCCCTTAGACCAATACGAGCCAAACGACTCAACATAATTATCTCTGAGTGCTGTTGGTTCTGAAGGAGAAATCCTTACATTAGGCACGCGACAGGAGTGATATGTGACAGCTTCTTTGACTGTTCTGCCCGCTGAGCGTGCTGTAAATGCCCCTGCGCTTCTTCTTTGGCGTATAACGGATCCGTCTGTATAGATTATTGCATCTGCTTCGTCTGAATTTTCACAGATGAGAGCGTTGACCTCTGCATTAACAGCAACAGGATTCTCTTCTCTACATCGCCTGTTGAGTGTGACAATACAGGAAAATGTACAAATAAACGCCTGAGACACAGGTATCCATTCTGCACCAGGTATGATGTCGGTTAGGCTGCATATTTGCCTAATAACATCTTCTGCCCGACCTAGCCACGATTTCCCCCTCTTCAGTCTGTCGCCCTTTTCACTAAAAAGCGCTTGATGCAGTGGGTGTTTCTTATCAGCACATATTTTGAGATATGCCCGAGCCCTCCACATCCTGATCCTTTGGTTCATTGTTGGAAAGTCAAGTAGATACCTCATTGCTCCACAGGATGTGTCTCTTGTACATCCCAAAATAATATGCTTTGAATAAGATGTCTCTTTGTGCTGATTGGGATTGTCTTATGCTGTAAGAGGGGAGCTAGCTGTCCCAATACTTGGTTTGCTTTACTGCATCTAATGTTAATTTCTTTATCCAATTTCCCATCTTCGGTAAATGTAGTTCCCAGATATTTAAACTCAGATGCCTGTTTAATGCCTTTGCACTCTATTGCTATGCTTAGATCTGTCTTCTTTTTTCCTATTGACATTACTTCTGTCTTTTCAGTGTTGATTCTCATATTATTTATTTTACATTCTTCATTCATGGATGTTAAATGTTGTTGCAATTTCATGGCTGTATCTGCTATCAAGGCCTGGTCATCTGCAAAGAGTAATTCGTTGATCTTACTAATATTTTTTTTCATGGGCTTGGCATTTTTGCATATACTGTCGAGGTAGGTGATAAACAGCAGTGATGATAATACACACCCCTGTCTTACTCCAGATGTTACTGTGAATGGATGAGATGTTCCCTGATTTATTCTAACTACACTTCTACAATCTCTATATAAACTTTTGCACACTTCGATGATGTGTTCGCTTACTCCATATCTTGCCATTACTTTCCATAATAATTGTCTGTCGACTCTGTCAAATGCTTTCTCCTGGTAAGTCCGTTTATATCTCATTGTGTTTTCTGTAGCGATAATAAATCCATTGCCGGCTTGCTAGGCCTGTCGCAACTTCACCAGAGCTCCGTTGGCCAGGACGTTTCGCGGTGACCCAGGGTGGCCTTCATGGCTACCGTAGCGGTCCCGTGGCACGAGGCCACACCATACTTCGCCCACACCTAGCAATCTCCTACTTTGTCCTGTTACCACCTCTCACGACGAGGACGTGGGGTTGGACTTTGAGAGGCACTTTCTTACCAGTCTGACTAATTAGCGTCCTTTAAATATTTTCTTCACGGTATGCCGGTGTGTTGGGAAACGAGCAGGCAATAGACTGGCCGTTTCTGCACCACTTGGTGGGGAATTGATGTATTCCAAGCTAGATGTTGTGAAAGCCCTTTGAGAGCGAGCCAGCCGTGCGGAGGCACAAACAGATCATTACGGTGTGAGGATAATGGCGCTACGAGGAGTCACCAGGGGATATGGTCAACGTTCAACACTCAAGGTAAAGGCGAGACGGATATACAATCAGACGGTTACCGATGTCATCGAAATTGGAAATCTTCGCTTGCCAGGAAATGTCTTAAGAAACTTGCCTCCAAGTTCAAAGGTCGTGGGCTCGAATTTGCATCCAGGAGAATTGTTATAAATCAGCTTGACTCTAAATTTGCTAATGTTTTTTTTTTTTAATGTACCGAGTTTAACTGAAACTGGTGCAGCCGATCTGGTTCGGAGTAAGTGTCTTTTTAAAAGAAAAATATATCCAGAAATAGTTCTTAACCTTTTGGCTCGGTACTGTGAATATCGCAACCCTTCAGCCTTGTTTCCATGATACATATCACACTCTGATGGAAGCTGTAGAGAGAAGATTTCTGGCATTGTTGACATTTTAGTCAGAATACTGACTGACGAAAACACAGATGAAGGTGATGCTATAGTTTACACAGATTGATCAGTAATTAGGGGCAGGTGAAGTGCATGGACCTTCACAGTAAGCTCAAGAAAGAAAACCATCGAGATGAATGACACTTTTGCTGTTTCCACTAGTAGCCTTACAATGGAAACTATGGCTGAAAAAAGGGCTTTAACACACGTATGCATTTTTAGTGACTCGCTGAAAAAATCCAAGCTGAATTTATCAGGCAAGAATGGATTGAAACACTTCACGAATATCTGCCCTAACCTTCATCTTTGTGCCAGGTTATGCGGGTGTTCAAGAAAACGAGCTTGCAGACTATCTTGCTGACACTGCAGTAGCGATGACTAGCCCAGTACTGGACAGAAGTGATGTTAATGTTTTCAATGCCATGCGCTTCACTTAGCGTACCAAAGAGCACAGCAAAAGGACACGACTCCATATCCCTGTCTAGACTGATGGACATGGGGGAGCAGCCTGGGGCTGCAAGAAATGAACATTTCACTAAGAGGAGAAAACGTTTCATTAACCAACACAGAACAGGCGTCCTCGGTCATTTTACACTTGTGAAGCTTTTGAGGGGGAGATCGGAGCACCTATGGATCTGTCCGGAGTGCTGTGATGATTACCCTTTCTAATCATTTTTACCGTAAATCTGAGAGAAATGTGGCTTTTCTGCCTACCCCGGGCGTGAACCCGGACCACAAGGAGTTTGTCACCCGGTCGTCGCAAAGTCAGGTTTAGCCAACTACGCTAGCTTGCCGGAATTAGTAAGTGCTGATGGGCTGCCGTCCCCAGCTGACGGGCCCCACCTACATGCAGATATGCTTTCTTAAATTTTGAATGAGACCATGTGTTTGTGTGGCAGCCAGATTGCATGAAGCTGGGGTTATTCTTTCAATTTGGGAAGTTCGTTCAGCTTCACTGGCTCAAGCAGCCTAGCCCGTCATCTGCTTTCTTTGTGTGATTTACTACCACGAGCACATGGCTGTGTCAACAATGCGCTTTATCGATGATTGGTACACTCAGAAATGCATGTTTTTACTGTTTTATTTTAAGAATGTGTCCACATTATGTTTAAATAACCATTTGTCACTGACATCATGGGATCTGATAGACTAAATTGGCTTGGGCATATTGAGAGAATGTCAAATGACAGAGAAGTGAAAACTGTAGGCAAAAGGCAGCTGTAATGTGGTAGACCACGAGGCAGACTAAGAAGACGATGGAGAGCTAGCGTTCAGACTGACCTGCAAACACTTGGCGTCACTAACTGGAAAAAAGAAGACCAACCGGACAGATAAGTGGAGGCGGGTAATATCTGCAGCAATGAACATTAAGAGCTTGGAACGCCGAAGAAAGAGAAGAGAAGAAGTCCACGATCCATATGGAATTAGTTAAAATTAGTTTCACTCTAAGTCTGAGTACAACACAAACATAGTCATATCACAACCTTTGATTACAATAACAGAATTTGGTTGGGAAAATGTAGTTTTGGGAGAGCTATCAAAACACCATATGCACACCAATGCTCGAGGTAAGCAAACAAAATGGCTTTTTGTACAATCCTTCTGTACTCAGCTTTCTTTCCCCTTCCACATCTGTCTTTCTTTTCCCTGCATATGTGTGTGTGTGTGTGTGTGTGTGTGTGTGTGTGATGTATTTGTTTGTCTGGGAGTGTTAATTATGTAATCAGCCTTTTAAAACATACAATTCCTCATTCACAAAAAGTCAATGCATTTTTTTTTCTAGTCAAGAGTGCACTTTAATAGAAAACAGTTTTAAAAGATGTCATACTATTTTATATGAATAATGTTACATTTATATTAATAATATTACATTAACTCCTTCGACCTCAGACAATTGCCTCTGGAATACTTTTTTATACTACAGTTTGTCTATTTAGAGAACAATCGTATATTTTTTCTAACAGAGTTGAATGATTGCATTCGAACAAACATACACACACAACTGCAGCCCACTGCGCCACAGGCAACTTTAGAAAAAGCATCTCTGTCATAAGATCTGAACCATTCCCCTTTAAATGGTCACGCTTTGCCATAACAAACGCCACACGGGGTGAATAACTGGTCCAATGGCGACCTGTACAGGAAAACAGATTATTTTTTTTTTCAACTTGCCGACAAATAACCGATGAAGTGTCTGATTGATCTGTTCAGAAATACCTAACTGTATTCAACGTATGTATTCTTCCATAAAATAAGAATAAAAAATTACGTTTCGAATGCTATTTTTCTGCACACGTTGACTCCTTTTGTGGAAGAATTATTTTATGATTTTTTTTTTTTTTTTTGGGAATTCACAGAATCTCCACAATAATACAATTGTTCATATACAATTATCATTCACTATCATTTCTTACTGAACGTTTTATTCAGTTATATAATAGGTAAAATACACTTTTGTCTTTATGACAGCAGTCTGTCAATACTTGATCGTTGATTTAGGATGTGAACAGCTTGCATTAGCAAACTCCATTGACCCTGTCATTCTTCTCCTGAAAAAAAAAAGATTATATATTTTTTTTCGTATATAAGTTCACAAACATTTTTTTATAAAATAGAATACACAGCAGATCTGTTTAAAAAGTATTCACGTATATTTTTTATAGTTATATAAAATATTGTTATATGAATTGATGTAGTGCTCGTAGAAAAGTGAAGAGGACAGAAGAAAAAGAATCAAAGCAGAAATGAAATATTTAAATGGTAAGCCAGGTGTGTAACAAAGACAAATCAACATATGTACGACGATACCAGGAGAAGAGACGACACACAACCAGTAATGAACTTTATCGGTATACAACAGATCAAATCGTTTGACCGTGTAAAAAGACTGGCAATAGACAGAGTGTCACAGAGAGCAGATGTTATACAGATACAGTTGTAACAAAGCCAGAGGTGGACCACGCAGAAATGAGCTGCGAAAATATTTGAGACACTGAAAATTGCTATTTACGAAGCGAACAGACGGGCCTTTTCCAGAGATCTCTTTCTGTCCTGACGCTGCAAGGCATTCGGGAAGTAGAGAAAATAAGCAAGAAGATACAAAGTCACTTCCTTACCTTAATATCTAAAGAATGTGGAGATGTTGGTGTTTCTAAGTTTGTTAGTCAACGTTTTAAAAAATCTTTATATACAGTGAACATTTCAAAAACAGGATTCAAGTGTGACATTTTTTTAAATTCATTCATTATCCTGTTGTGCCATTATGTGTCACATAGTGCTAGCAGTCTATTTCTCAATTCCAGTCTAGCCTGTGTAATCAGTTCAATCTCATGGATGGAATCCAGTCCAGCAGCTTTGGCCTCTGTCATCAACGTTCGTCTTAGGGTTTCATTTGGACATCCTCGCCTCCTTAATCCCTTTACACTAAAAGCCTGTTTGGTGATTCTCAACTGGTTTCTTCCCAGGATGTGTCCCAATGTAGCAATATCTTCTCTGTCTTATAACTGTTGATACTAGTGGTTGCCTTGATATTTATCTTATTTCTTCACTCCATTTGAATACATTAACACTGTAATACTCGAGCCCTGTGGTTCCCAATTAGATAAGAGCCTCGGATACCCTTTAATTTTCGAAAATCCTTCACAGACCCCAAACTTTATCACAGTTATATAAAGGGGAAAAAAGAGTAAATCTATATTAGTACAGAAACAAAGGCTGATATATCCTTTTGTTTCTCTAAAAGATACCACATTAAAAAAAATTCAAGTGTAACAATTGTCTGAGACTAGAAGAATTTAGTCAATGAGATTCGAACCCACGAGCAGCTAGGGCAGTGGTTTTCAGTTAGGGGGAGGGGGGGGGGGGTTTGGGTTCGTGCCCTACGGGGAAAGAAATTAAAAGAAGACTAGAACTAAAGGCAGTCATGCAGTTTATTAGAAAGCAATAGGTGAGATGTTTTAGCCATCTGTTAAGAATGAATTGGTCCGTCTGACAAGAATGCCCTGGTCCGTCTAACGAGAATGTCCCGGTCCGTCTGATGACAATGCCCTGGTCCGTCTGACGAGAATGTCCTGGTCCGTCTGACGAGAATGTCCCGGTCCGTCTGACGACAATGCCCTGGTCCGTCTGACGAGAATGTCCCGGTCCGTCTGACGACAATGTCCTGGTCCGTCTGACGAGAATGTCCTGGTCCGCCTGACGAGAATGTCCCTGTCCGTCTGACGAGAATGTCCCGGTCCGTCTGACGAGAATGTCCTGGTCCGCCTGACGAAAATGTCCTGTTTTATCTGACAAAAATATCCTGGTACCAACAGCCACAGAGAGCCACACCAAAGAAGTGTAATGGACAAAAGGTGGGGGGGGGGGAGGTGGGGGGATTCTACAAAGAAGATGGAACAGCGACATAAAAAAATATTTCTCTTTATATATTTCTCACACATTTGTATGGATTATAAATATATTACATTCTCAATTCCTCCCCACTTCTTCCTCTTTAAAACCACCCCTAGCCCCAATTAATGTGAGTTAAGTCTGTCAAAATTAAGGAAGTCGAGACTAACATACACAACGAACACTTATGAGAACTGAAGCATTGAAAAAGATGAAAAAGACAAATTTTATGTTGGGTCTACTTTCGAGCCAATGTCACTTTTGACAAACACATAAAAATTAGCACCAATGAGGGATTTAAACTAATTAAAAGTGATTCTGTAAAAACCAAGTCAAAACTGTCTCCTCTGCTTAATGGTTTCATAATGAGGGTTATCCGATCCTTAAAGCTATTTAGAGCAGGTCTCTTTGACGAAGTGGTGAAGCCGTTTGCCTGGCGCAGGTCGTGGATTTATTTCACTAACGTACGGTTCACGGAGATCTTTGGCGATCGTTGCGGAAGCTATGAAGTTTGTGCTTTGTGTGAGGCTGTGGGCAAAGCGGCTAGCCGTTCTGCGGAGAAACTCAAACATATGGGATAACACCTGGCACATTGAAATTAATCCTTACGAACTTAGCTTTAACTGTAGTGTTATTTAGAACCAGGAATGTATACTTACCTATAGATAAAACACACCGCTAACAGAACCATCACAATAAGGATAACAGCGGCCACGGTGACTCCAATTCCAATGCCTAGTATCAATAGGCTAATATCGACAGAGTCTGAAATTAAGAAGTTAAGACAACATAAGAATTCGCAAGTATTTGGGGTGGCTTGCAAACAGGTTAGAGAGATTGCCAACACTGTGTGTGTGTGTGTGTGTGCGTGCGTGCGTGCGTGCGTGCGTTCGTGCGAATGATTGTGCACAATATATAGCCATTTATTTGTTTATTCTGTATTTTATTTTAAACATTACTCAATTAAAAACAAAATTATATCTCGACCCTTTCAGCTAATGCATTTCTTTTTCTTTTTTAAACTAATCATCCTCGTGGCCTCATTGTGGGAAAACAAGAATAGAAGTCTGTCAAGAATCTTCTTGTGTCACCTTAGCCTATCTCTCTTTCCACACAAATTTCTGGTGGTTACAACATTCTGACATTTCTCTCGTCTCACAACATGGTCAAATACTGATGAATATTTCCTTCTGATGTTTGTAATAAACTGTCTTCGGGCACTTGCCTATTTTAAAAACAACCCGGGTCATTCATTTTGGTTGTCCTCAGAATTTAAAAGCACATTTTTTTGCGAAGCGTCGAGAAAACTGTTTCGCTTGTTTATTAATTGTCCAGGTTCAACAACTCAGAGCTTGCTTCTTCTGCAATCTAACCCACAATGGAGCACCAAGTGACAGCGGTGCCCTCACGGAAAGCAATAAATAGTAACACTGAACCCTACAGGCATGTCGTAAGAGGCGACAAAGTAGGGTTGAGCTTGAGGTTGGCTACATCATCTTGTAAAAAATAATAGCCACAAAAACCAACTAACCATAGACAAGTCAAAAAGAGAAACAAGAAAATTCCAGCAAAATTGCAAAACCATGCAAGAAATTCAACATACCGGTTGTTTTGTCTGCTTTGTCATCTGGAACACTTTTATAACCTGTTAAAATCAACAGAAAATAACACATGTATATAATTGATTATGTTTATTATAAAGCACACCCAATATGTTGATCACAACTACCACTAGCAGGTTACTGGAATCAGTTTGTTTTGTTTCTTTTTTCTTCACTTCCTTTTTTTTTAAACAACTGCGGGCTTCGAAGGAGATAAAAGTGTCCCGCTTCTGGCTCCTTCTGGGCCGCCCCGACCATAGCCACATTGTGGCTTTTGTGAAATTTCTTTAACGTTATCTATCCATCGTTTTATTCTTTAATCAGAATCACTATTACAAATATTTCCGTGATAACCACCATCATCATCGTCAAAGCAATCATTATCATCATCGTATTCATTGTATTCATCACCCTCATCATGATCATCACTTTCCTCATAATCATCACTTTCGTCATCATCATCATCTACACTTTCATCATCATTATCATCACTACCAAAACCAAAAACACCATCATCATTATATTTATCAGTATCATCCTTATGTGCCATTATATATCATATAGGACGTACAGTTTACTTCTCCATTCCGTTCTATCATATGGAATCCTTTCGATTTCAAGCAAAAAAGTTTTCTCATCAGTTCTCGTTATGCCTAGTGGCACATGAGGCTTCAGAGAGGACTTTCCATGCTTTCCTGTCCTGTGCAATCTTCAGTGCACTTTTCCATGTCAAAGATGACGCACTCAGGTCACTTTCCATCGTTCGTCTCTATGTTGGTTTTTGGGAGCCCCTGTTTTCTATTTCCCTCTGGTGTCCATGTGAGAGCTGTTTTTGCAGGTATATCAGGATTCATTCTCATAACGTGGCCAAGCCCTTTCCATCTTCTCTTGGTTATCATACTATCTAGAGTTTCTTGGTTTGTGACTTGAAGTAGTTTAGTGTTTGAGATTGTATCTGGCCAGAAAAGTTTGATAATTCTACGTAGATATGTATGGTGGAAGGTGGACAGCTTGTGTGCATCCTTTTTGGTTCTTTTAAATGTAACATAAATAAATCAGGCTTTTAGTATTTCATTTGTGTATGTGTATGTGTGTACGTATCTGTCTGTCTGTCTGTCTGTCTGTCTGTCTGTCTGTCTGTCTGTCTGTCTGTCTGTCTGTCTGTCTGTCTGTCTGTCTGTCTGTCTGTCTGTCTGTCTGTCTGTCTGTCTGTCTGTCTGTCTGTCTGTCTGTCTGTCTGTCTGTCTGTCTGTCTGTCTGTCTGTCTGTCTGTCTGTCTGTCTGTCTGTCTGTCTGTCTGTCTGTCTGTCTGTCTGCCTCCTCCCAGGGAGGTCCGAAAAGTTTCATGAGATGACCTAGTTGTATTAGAGGCCAGTGAGGAACGGGTAAAGTAAGGGAAGTGATTTAGTCATGTGTGACACTGAAACAGTTATAAGACCCAAATCCGCGCGGCAAAGGAAAGGAAGGGGTTTGAAGGACAAATGTGATAGAGGCAGTTGGCGTTTACCGTGAGAGAGGCAAAGTGGTTTCGTATAGAGTGACTTGAAGTGCACGCCCCGAGTTGAGCGGAGGGAACGAGGACTCTTGAACGCCAGGAATGTCATGAAGATAACAAACGTTGCAATGTACGTTTTGGTGTATGAATTTTGACATTACTGGACCGGGACGCAAACTGCACTTGTTTAGACGGTGGACCGGCTATGTTATCGCCC
>CAJHNH020004214.1:0-44509 GCA_905116865.2 Candidula unifasciata | reverse complement strand
GCTTTTGGACACACAATATTACATTTTCTATTCCCTTTACGATGTTCGAAAGGAGGACTGTGTCATCTGCGTAGCGAAGTTCAGGAATAGGGTTGACACCATTTTGAGCGGATCATAACTGTCACAAGTCTGGTCATCTTTTTGTCTATCTATTGCATATGGTTTGGTGAGAGAATGCATCCCTGCCTCACTCCAGTTTGTACCTTGAACCAATCCGATGTTTCCCCAGCTTCTATGATGGCTGCTTGTGGTTTCTGATAAAGATTTTCAATTAAATGCACCAAATGCGCTGGAAACCCCATTCTTTTTAAAATAGCCCACAGTTTCTGATGTGTGACACAATCCAACGCCTTGCTATAACCCAATCAATGAAACAAGCAATAATATCTAAGTTGCATTCTCTAAATTTTTCAAAAACATGTAATAGTGATAGCAAACATTGCTTTTGTGTGTGTGTGGGATCGGGGGAGGCAAACTTAGTCTATAGACGCAGTAACAAGGGACACGATGCAG
Organism: Candidula unifasciata; assembly: GCA_905116865.2. NCBI lineage: Eukaryota > Metazoa > Mollusca > Gastropoda > Stylommatophora > Geomitridae > Candidula > Candidula unifasciata. Next base: position 43,996 of record CAJHNH020004214.1, on the reverse strand, counting down.
TCTATGCCATAAAAACTAGCAATCGTGAAGACATAGTATGGGAAAATGAAAAGTCCCTTGCTATATGCATCTCTTTCTTCAAGTCAACAGTCAGTATTAGCTTGTAAACTATGCCTGGGATTCAAGTAAAACACTTTGTTTGTTCTATATTTACTGCAGTTTGATAAATATAATCGCAAACCATATTTTTTGCAACATTCGAGCAAACCTGTCTGTCAATTAACGACCCAATGTATGATATTCTTGTTATTCATTGTAATTTGTGGCAGGTACACACTACTGTGCCTACTAATTGTAATTGGTAACTTAGAAATTATATCACTTAGGAAATAAAGTATTTATCGTTGTCTGGAATGAGGCAACAAAACGAAAAACGGATGTGATCGTCGCAGGAACTATGTGGTTCGTGTTTTGTACAACGTGAAATCAAAATTTGAAAGCAATCGGTGAAGAACAACAGCACGATTGTCTCTAATCTTCCTCTAGCGGCCAACAGGTTTGACCGTTGTCCAGGACAATGATAATGATTGACCACTGTTTGATTCTCAGATGACACGGATTAAGTATGTCGTCTTCACAAAAATGTCCAGGGAAATGTGTGAATTACTGGTTATGTCGTACAAGTATAGTGCAAGCATTTACTTTCTTCCACACAAATCAATGTGCTGGTGGCTACGTGTACATAACGTGTCCACTAAATACAGGGGCATGGACAAAGAGAGGACATGTAAGGTTGGTGTCTGTTGTTGTTTGCAACGATGTATTAAGTGGAGGGCTCAGATACATCAGTATTGTCTAGGGGGGGGGGGGGGGGTCCTCAAGGCTCCTACGCCTTGTTTTAGTAGATAATATTAAAAATAATTATAAGTGTCCTGAAAATAACGTATAATTATGCATTGTGAATAATATGAAAATGATGACATTTTATTTCCCAAAAAGAGAGATCTTCCATGTCTGGTTATGAGGAAAAGGTATAAAACCGAACGAAAAGTATATTAGCATGCTTCACAATATAACAAATACAAACAAAACGTGAACTTTGCGGCTATGGAGCCTTCTTCAGCACATACAAATCAAACAATACCACACAAATACACACAATCACTTGCCTTGTATCTCGAGGCAGCTGGGTCGATAGTTTATCAGCAGACTGCCTACACGCCTGTGCCAGGGAAAAAATACCCCCTGTGGAGTACCTGGGGCCATAACTAGGGGGGTTTGAGATAAAACTGTGAGGGCAGTTCAATCCCCCAGTAGTTTAAGTGAAACTGTGTTAACAATTCAGTTCTGGGGGTGTTAAAATACCCACAGTGTAAAAAAAGCGATTCTCAAGAGACTTGCGGATTCTGTCGTTGGAATGGCTAGATTTAATGGCTGTCACCTCCATGTTGGGGACACCTTGGTGATCCTGATAATTGAAGTGCAACGGTACTGGTTTCAAGGCACCATTGTGCACATCCAAAAGATGTCTGAACATGTCACCTAGCCGTAGACTCTTTTCATCAATATTTTGCAGGCCACATCACTTACAGGTGTGTTTCATAAATGACATTGTGGCTGGTGCAATAGAATTCCTCACGTATGTGGAAGGCGGCGTTCGGGAATTCTAGACTAGTGTCCTGGACCACATGTGTACAGGTCCTGCATACAGGTCTGTGGCAAGAGACTGTGCCGAAGTGGCACTCAGATGCAGGAATTAACCGACTCTTGACTAGAATGTCCTTGAGATTATGGTCAAACCTGTGGGCTACTAGAGGAGGATTAGAGAAAATCGTGCTGGTGTTCTTCACCGATTGCTTTCAAATTTTGATTTCACGTTGTAAAATAAAAAAAAAACACACACAAACACACACAAGTTTTGCTCTGCTCTTTTCGCTACTGTTATTTACAACGACTGTGTAATTAAATAAATGCCACATTAGAGGGATATCCAAACACAACTGAAGAGACAATAACTGTTCCATTTATGCTTTTTTAAGTGAGGTCTTCATGACAATTTCGTTAAATGGCTGGTCTCAGTTTCTGCGAGTTAGCTGTAAAGTTTCTCTCACTTCGGGTTCACACGTCAGGTTTTCTAAATAACTCATGGGGGTTGTTGCCTGCGTTGCAGAGTTGGTGATTTATGTTATCCTTGGCTACCTGTTAGAAAATTCGGTGAGGTCTAGCAGGAGAAGATCAAGGCCTGAGAGTCATGACCCAGGTCTGCCCACCCTCTGAAATTATCTACGAGTTGATGAGAAGAAACAACTGTGGACGAGGGATCTTCTACTTATAATTGGTAGACTCCAGCGGTGCTTGCTTCCCTGTGGAGTTCTTCTTATTGATTTACAATTTTTTCCTAAACTGATAAAATATTGTTACTGTCTTGGCTTATATAAACTTATGACAGTATATATCAATGACAGTTACAGAGACAGTGCGGGGTTGGTAGCCTGGCATAACAACCTAAAGATTAACAACAATAACAACCCATCAAGAGAATAACGTTGTATAATGCATTTGGTATTAGTAGGTTATTTAAACTAACGTTTCCTCTTTATCGCAGTCATCATAAGCAAGTGTTATAATACAATTCTATGGCTGTGATCCGTGGTAAGTCTCTGACAGAATCAGGTCACTTGATAGTTCCAAAAGAATCAGGATCCTGATCAGCCCAGAACTTTCTGTAAGCTCCAACAAAAGTGTTCAGTCTCACTGGAACTGACGGATGGAATCTACAATTGTTGATGTGACTGCTTATACTTGTAGGGTTAAGAGGTAGGATGCAAATATTCTGTTAATCTGTCATCCACATAAACATGTTGTCTTGACTGTGTTATTATTGTTAGACTTTAAATAACAACATTACCAATTGTTCACCTTCCTGTAAACGATTGCAAAAGAGTTCATGAAGAAGGATGCGGCTGACCGCAACTTAATTAATCGCAGAAGTGAATTTTGTTTCCACTCCAAAATGTATATGCATCTTTTTTTCTGAATTAAAAAAAAAAAATATTTTTTTGTAAAAATTGGGGTGGCGTAAGCGGGGTGAGGGTGATGCGGAAAAAGTGTTTCGTGCAGAAATGTGGGAATACTGTGAGAAGAGAATTGAGTCCTGCATCATGACTATGAGAGGAGAGAATCTGACATCATCCCATTAGGTAAACTATATTATTTTTAACTGTCGTCACCTTCAGTACTTATTTCATGAGAATCTTATTCTCTAGTTTTTCATCTATTAGAGAATTGCTGTCATCATTCGTTAAAATTATAAAGAGCACCGTTATGCACACACACAAAAAGATACTCAACTGCACATTACAAAATCACCACACACACACACACATACACACACACACACACACACACACACACACACACACACACACACACACACACACACACACACAACAACATTTCGCTTGACAATTTTGTGAAGACGACGGGCAATAAGAATGTATAAAAAGCAATGTTTGTCTGCTACCTTATATTGTTTAAAAATAGACTATAGAGATTCGTAAACTACTGAAACGATTAATCGGAAATGTTCAGGATATGTTTGCTTTGATTTCGGGGATGCTACCAGTCATAGTTTAAAATCGGTGGCGAAATTTGTTGGGAACTGTTTAGAAACCAATATTTTTACTTTTTCTTCGGTTACATGTAATTTAGGTTGTTCGTACATGCGCATGCGCAGTATTTGGGACGCGCCCCTCAAATTCGAATTTTAACATATTTGTTTCTTTTTTGCATTACCGGTCACAGAGGGCGGCTGGTCGAATGGTTAAAACGCTTGGCTCACGTGCGGGACACCCATCTTCAAATCCTCGGACCGGTAAGTTATTGTTTTTTCCTTAGGGGCATAATAAAACCTGACTTGCACAGTAGTAGCCACAACGATGCGAATCCATTTACCGCATCACGTTGCTGTGAAGTTTCATTAATGCTTGAAGTTATTTATTTGATCTATGTTTATGAGAATACAATTGCCTGCGGTTTTGAGTTGTTTCGCACATAAATTTTTACATTTTAATTGGGTAACTTTCAACAAGTGTGAACAACTCATTGAATCACGCTCTGAAAAATGTCAAAACATTATCTGTTGGCTTTCTCCGCCCGCCTCTACCACACACTGTATACTATTGCTAGCGTGTTTTTTTGTTGTTGTAATATTACTATCTATATATCTATATATTTAAAAAGCAATGTTTGCTTGCTCGTTACCTATATACTCGAAAATATTCGAACAAAGAAGACTCAAACAATAGATTGCACAATTTATTGTCTGACATATTTCGCTGTATCTGGTCAAGTACATACTACAGTATCAATTACATAAATGAAGTGAATAAGTTAATACTTTATAACTGAAGTACAATTTAAACAACGATCAAACATGACTGCCTGTTTTTACCATGGCAGAGGTAAAGAAAGAACCATCTCTTTATATATATATATATATATATATATATATATATATATATATATATATATATATATATATATATATATATATAATATATACTTATATATATATTTCAATTGTACGATCAGCAATATACAGCCTGAAGAAAAAAAAGGCATCAGGTTGCGACGAAATACAAGCATAAATAATTCAAGGAGGATGGGAGGCCAACGTCCGAATCTACCATGCACTGTGCACGACAATCTGGAACAGTGGCATTTGGCCCAAAGCGTGGACAAGAACAATCTATATCCTTCTTTCAAAGAAAGGAAATCCAAAACTATGCTCCAACAACCGTACCCTCGCATTAATAAATCATGCTAGCAAAATCCTCTTACGAATTATCATGAAAAGGATTGAAAGGAAATTACAATATGAGCTACATGAAGCACAAGTGGGTTTTAGACAGGGTAGAGAACTAGGGATCACATCTTTAATCTAAGCATGATTTGTGAAAAATGCAGAGAATACGACATAGTTCTTCATGCTTGTTTCATTGATTATATATAGCATAGCATTTAATTGTGTCCAATCAGAAACTGGACTATTATGAGAAGTATGGGGTTTCCAGCTCATTTGGTGCATTTAATTGTAAATATGTACCACGAACAATAAGCAGCCATCAGAGCAGCTGGTGAAACATCGGATGAGTTCTAGGTGCTCAAGAGAGTGAGGCAGGACTGCATTCTCTCACCATAACTTTTCAATATATACGTTGCAAATTTAATGGAAAATGTCGAAAACTACAAGACTTGTGACAGTTATGATCCGCTCTAAATTGGTGGTAACCCTATTCTAGAACTTCGCTACGCAGATGACAGTCCTCCTATCTAATAGTTTAAAGGGAATAGAAAATTTAATATTGTCTGTACAAAAGCACAGTAAAGATAAAAAATATGTTTTTGAATTTGAAGAAAACTAAAAAAAAAAATGTCTACAGATAAAACAGGTTGTCACACACACACACACACACACACACACACACACACACACACAAATACAAAAAGAAATTAAAAATGTCACAAACTTTTAATATCTTGGCTCTAAAGAAAATAGCTATGGAGACTGCTTGACAGAAATTAAAATTATAATGGCAATGCAAAGATTTAACAGCCTTAAAAGTCTATGGTTAGGCACCAGCAAGTAGATCAAAATTAGAATTTTAAGAGTATGCAACTTCCCTGTAGCAACATACGAATGTGAGTCGTGGGCTTTTCCCACTCTTTAAGAGCTGCAATACTATAGACAGATTCTCAGAATTTCATGGACAAAGAAGAGGAGCAATACTGACATCTTAGAAGATTTGAACATCAATGAAGATTAACTAATTAACAGCATCCTGTCTCGGAAGCTGAAATACGTTGGTCATATCAAGTGATACGACGGATTGCATATATATATATATATATATATATATATATATATATATATATATATATATATATATATATTTATATATATATATATCTGTGTGTCTGTGTGTGTGTATATAGCAGATGGCATGGTGCCAGAAAGGAGGGACAGCTGCCCACCAACACGAAGATGGGCACAGGATATAAGTGACTCCTTGAGTATGAAAGTACGTGAGGCGGGAGAGCTGGCGAGAGACCGAGTTTCTTTCAGGACGACCGTGGGGAGAGCGAAGTTCTGCAAAGGGCCTGCTACATGATGATGATGTGTCTGTAAGGCAGAAAATGTTATTTTAACACATTATCTGCCTTATACAATCATACTGCATTGTGTCCTTTAGGAAAGTCATCTATATGGCTAACCCATAAATACTTAACGTATTTAATGTATCGTGCCTTCATAGGTTCAAAGTACGTTACTGAAATATTATGCCTGCATTAAAGTACTCCAGTAAATGAGTGTACTTTTCTTCCTAATGGTTTTCAATACAGCTTTAATATTATCGTCAGACGACTTGCATCCTTGCAATGCTTGTTTATATATATATATATATATATATATATATAATGTCACATATCACTCCTGTCGCGTGCCTAATGTAAGGATTTCTCCTTCAGAACCAACAGCACTCAGAGATAATTATGTTGAGTCGTTTGGCTCGTATTGGTCTAAGGGATTCCCCGTGGCCAATATACGCTCAACTTATCTCTGGAGTAGGGCAACTCAAGTATTGGCACTACAAAATATATCAGTATATATATACCATATTTCTAGGCACACTTGGCTGGACACCCCCACTACTTACTAAAGAAAGCCCCCAGGTTATGATAGTTCATTATCATAACCATGTTAACACATATGATGAAGATACATACATACACAACTGCTAAACACTTAAAAAGGTGAAATAGGAACACCTAAGTCAGCCATGAAAATGAATGCATGTAATCAATATAAAATAGATACATAAAAGTGAGACAATTGCCAGATGTCTTAGGCTATCATGTCCAAATCACAAAGATACTACACAGACAGAAGGTCTTGGAGATGACATCTTGTCATCACTGGACAATCTAGGAGCTGTGAGGAATAAAGCATATAAGGCGTCAAACTGCACTTAGCCTCTTTCTGTCTATGATGCCTCCTTCAGCTCCTGATGATTCGACTGTCTTTGACTCTGGTAATTCTGCTCAACTGGATCAGGTAGTGAACGAGTACTTCACCATAGAAGACACAGCAACTGTACCGGTATTTAGCAAGTCTCTATCACCAGTAAGGACACACAATGTCTTTGAGCCACACTAAGCTCTAGCACTGGTAGCTGTTTGAGGTACCATCTCCCACATGTTAGAGATGTGAGGAACCTTCACAGGTGTTAGCTGGTGGTTTGATGGCTGGTGGATGTTGGTTGGACTGTGAATCTTCTGCCAGCTCTTCAGAAAATATACATCCTGTCAAGAAAATAACTCAACATTAGTCATCACCAAGAGGGTAACATCTTGACAGGAAAGACAGAGCAAGCATCAGTCATCAACCCCCATCTGCTGACTCCTCCCTGCTCTCCTGTTTCATTCCTCAGATTGCCTCTCCAGACCAAAAGACATAAGTCTCCTATATTTCTCTGTCTGTTTAGTGCAAGAGAAGGCAAGTCAGATATACAGTGGAGATAGATAAAGTGGTCTAAAACATATATCACTCTCCCTCTCCCCCTCACTCTGCACAAAGACACCAATATTTACTGTCAGTACCTGCATTCACTAGCTTTCCCAACTGACCCAGCACTCATTGATCTGGGTCAAGCACACACATACTTTGATTAACAAAGCCCTGACCCAATTCTGTCCCCATTTCGTATGTACAGATTCTTTAAGTAGTTTAAAACGTACACAATTGTAAGGGTATTAAATTTAATCTGTATGGGTGGTTTATTGAGGGCATAAGCTATTTAGTCTGTACAGTGGAAGATCTACGTTCGAATCCGCTACTCTAGCCATCAAGAACGGTCGAACTAAGTGAGATCACACAGCCGATACTGATTTCTCTACAGCAGTGACTACTTTACAGACATCATTCTAGGTACTCGTAAACTATAATTAACTTACCCAAGCATATGTAAAAACTGAGACATTCCAGATTGCCTTGGAAAGTGAAATTTATACAGGCACAGATTAACACATCTGGACGCTTGAGAAGCTGGCAAGGAGAATAGCGTCACTTAGACACCTCAGGCGTTGGTACAAAAGGAGTCCCATGTATACTTGGGCAAGGAGTAAATCGGTTTCCAAGAAACCTCAAATAACTCCCTAAATATATCTCCAAGAGATATACATTTAAAAGTGTAGTTTAGTTAAAGTAACCAGAAAAGGCAGACATAATAATGTTGTCCAATACAGGCCTATATATATAGATATAGGGGACTATATATTTCTGGGCGAGTCCAAGTTTGAATTTTGTGCAGATTACAGGTAAGACAGGTTATCAGCCTTACAGACCGATGCGTAATCGCTATCATTTCACGACAATATAAATATATATATATATATATATATATATATATATATATATATTCCATGTTTCAAGTGTGTTTGTTTTGTTTGTTTTAGTATCCAGAAGACATGTGTTTTTAACCCCTAGGTTCGGTAATATGGATATCGCAACCTTTCGGCCTTGATTCCATTGTAAATACCGTACATCTGGGGGAAAATGTGGCTTTTCTGCCTACCCCAGGAAGTGAACCCGGGCCACAAGGAGTTCGTCACCCGCTCACCTGGAAATCCGGTTTAGCCAACTACGCTAAAGAGACGGGTCGAAGTTGCAAGTAAACCTCATATGTGAGCAAAAAATGTTGTCTTTCCGGCAAACTGATCAGCGAAAGCAGTGTGTATTGCAGTTAGAATAGGAACACATTTCAAGTCCAATATTTCCAGGGCTGTCTAAATTACCATTGCTTGGACTGTATAAATAAAGAGTATGTCCGTGAGCAGTTACATTAACGAAGTAGTGAACACTTCCTGTGTGTGGAAATGTAATGGGAGATTGAAAGGTGGTACATTTTAAAACAGCTGCTGCGATTTTGCGGTCAATGATCTGGTAACTGAAAAGTAAGAGACCTATTCTAGCTCGAATTGGAAACAGATGTGAAGCACTCGAGGAGGCATGATATCAGATCACTGAAGACCCATGAACAATAATCCTCAATAAAGAGCTTTGCGCAAAAGTATTTCTGGTCTTAAGCTGCTGATGTTATCATAAGCGTGAAAGGGAGACAAACTGATATACCTGCGCATATCAATGATGTCTGTATATTTGACATTATTACTGTGGAACTAATAAATCACGATGTACTAGAAAGTTACATTCTTTCTGAAGCAGCAAGAACCAAATTTGCAGGAAAGCTTTTCTACTGAAACTGTAAAAACTTTCATTTTATGTGGTAATGAATGTGTCAGCAGAAGAAACGATATCTAACACATGTAAAGTGAAAAAAGCCTTTAGCGTTGACTTAAACAGTAACATTCACACCGTAATTCGGCTCTTTATATTTTTGGCTGGCACACATCCACGTGCCTTGTAATAAATGTTTAGAAGTGCTTCAATGGCATGCACATATCATTGGTGTATATTGTTGATGATATTGTGTCTTCATCCCAGGTTCACTATTTCATTAAAACGTTCCGCCGACGTGGAACCTTTAAACAGTAACGACCGTATTGTTTGATATGATAAATTGATATAATAATTAGTGCTGTACCGAATATTCGCTTCGTATTCGCTTCGGGGCCGAATAGTGGACCTAATAACTATTCGGTATTCGGCCGAATAGTTGCGGTCGGGCCGAATACGAATAGTGGTTACCTTACACACATTTGGGGACTGGTAGAAAATAAACATGTCAAGATTTCCCACCTTGGTTCATACTGTCAAACGCTATCTTTGCGCACCACCTACGAGCGTACCAAGTGAGTGAACGTCTGTTTAGTACAGCTGGAAATACTTTCAGTGAGACGAGAAGCTGCCTTAATGCTGAAAACATGGAACGATTTTGGTGTGGAAAGCTAATGCCGCTTTCATGGATTAACTAAGCGGTCAGTGACAATTCACAAGTTTAGTTACTTGTTATAAAACTAAGAATATTTTCATTCCTAGGTTTTAGTTACCTCAGACTGACTGACTGAAGGATGCAAAACATGAAAAGTTTTTTTAATGTTTACTATTCTATACTACATTTTGCGAAGTAAAATTTCAGCGTAAATTTGACATTGTGGATGTTTTTTTTTTTTTTTAGATCTATTTTATACACTATTCGAAATTGCAAGAATGGGCCTCAGTTTGAATAGTGAGAAGACAACAGTAATGGTGGTTGGTATCAAAGAAAATAATTATTCCTCAATGAGTAATAAAAGTCAATGCTTTTATTTTGGGACAAGTACATAAATTTAAGTATCTGGGCACATGGATAACATCAGATGGTAGATGCATTACTGAAATAAGAAACATAATAAGACATGCACAAACTGCATTTTATAAAATGACGAACATCTTGTGCAATATATCCTTGTCATTGAGAGTTAGAAAAATAATTCTTGCTTGCTACATACATCCAGTTTTAACATTTGGCTGTGAGTCGTGGACAATCGGTAGGCAGCCAAACAATTTCTTGAGGCCTCAGAGATGTGGTTTTACACAACAATGCTTGAAATACCTTGGACAGCAACAACAACAACAACAACAAAAAGCAGCCAAGAGGTTTTGAAAAAGGCGGGAGTCCGAAGACAACTACTCACAGTCATCAGAAGGAGACAGTCATCATTTTTTCGGCCAGGTTATAAGATGAGGGAAAGTGGAACATGTTGTGACCACTGGAACAATATGTGGAAGGAGGGATAGAGGAGGACAACGAGAGAAGATTCTTGACAATCTTGTTGCATAGCATGGAGGTGTGTCGGCACACGAACTAAAACATGCTGCAGGAGATCGCACATTGTGGCGAAGCATAATCGCCCATGACAGTCGACAAAGCACCTGATGATGATGATTCACTATTCGTATTCGTATTTGGCCGAATAGTTGGTCCAGCTATTCGTATTCGGCCGAATAGTGAAAATCACTATTTGGTACAGCCCTAATAATAATCATTGGTTAGGTATGCTTGACCTTAGTGAATATAACTACAGTGTACACACTCTGCCAGATACAGTTACACAATAAATAAATGCCTACACAAACTATGAATATACATTATCATCGCTAAAGATGTTTCAATTGTTAATTTACGCCCGCGAGATAAACTGTAATTGTGTGTTTAACATTGTTAACATTAGAGTTCATAGACCAGCAAAAAGCCTTTGATAGAGTCGACAGGAATATGTTGGGGAAATGTATAAGGATAAAGAGAATCAATCATAGCACTACTATTTGCAAAAGCCTGTCCACGCGTAGTAAATGATAGATAAGATCGAAGGCAGGATTGTCAATACTTTTATATTAAACTCTGGTGAACGTCAGGGCTTTGTTCTATCTCCACTTCTTTTTATAACATACACGAATACCATATGTAAGTAAACGAGCTTTAATCATAAATATATTGCAGAAATACCATTCGCTGACTCATAGCAAAAAGTACGGAATGTCTACAGAACCACCTGAATTAAATAAGTAACAAAGGGGAGGAATAAAATATAAAAATAAACACTCCGAAGACAGAGACAATGCTGATAGGAAAGCAAAAAAAAAAAAAAAAAAAAATTTGAAAAAAAAAAAAAATTTAAAAACAACGCCTTTAGAGAAACAGAGGTATTTAAGTATTTCGGAACATTTTTTACATCTGACTGAAAGCTGGACAGAGAAATTAGCTCGAGATGTGCCAGAGCTAATCAAGTAACTATCTCCCCTGTTGACACACAAGCAGATACCCTAAAGTAATAAAGTGAATCTTATCAAAACTTTTTTGGGGCCAACACTTTGCTATTAGTGTCATACGTGGACACTTACATCCTCCAATGGTTGAGGTTATTAAGTTTTCTATACCAGACTGTGATGTTGATAGCAAAACTGTATCATCGCCATATCTGATCTCTGGCATTTCATGACCACTGATGTTTAGGGCATCATATTGCTCCTTTTTAAAGAATATGTATGCCCAGCTAAAACCCAAATTCCTTGACAATATTTTTCAAATTAGCTTTTAAGGAAATTAGTATTCCTGATGGCAGCACTATTTTGTTATGTGTTTATTATTATATGCATTCATTATAATTTTGAGATACACCCTTATTCTCAATTACATTTTATTGTTCTATTATTCTAGATCAAGGCAATATTGAAGAACAACCTGATATGCGAATGGGTGAATTTAATTTTCAAAAAGTAGGAACTGATTTGCGAAATTGTGGACTTTATTTGCAAAAGGGTGGATTTCATTTTCAACAGGAATTGTCTGACATGTAAATTGTTGAATGGTGTTTGTCAGCTCTGTATCAAATCATCAGCGACTGCGTCACTCATAATCTGGTCGGTAGACGCCTTTGTCGTCGGTTGGCACAGTATTTGGTTTTGTCTCTAAAGATCGCCTCAAAACTGTAAGAGTCCATTTCATGGCAATTTGGTGGCAAGCGACGTTAAAATATTTTACTTGACGCACATAACCATAGCCACAATTATAACCTAAAGCTTACCCTTTGGGGATGATGGCTAAACCTGACGATTTTGTTGTTGTTGCAAAGCCAGCAGCAGCAGAGGCCTAATCACCAATTAAGTCTCTCCCCCCCCCCCCCCCAACCCCCTCCCCGATGGTAATATTACCTTAAAATGTAGGTTTCTTGTTGTATTGAGGAAGTCGGACGTGTTTACTTGGATCGTAAAACAATGTTTGAGACACTCGTTATCGCCTGCCCGTCCTGTTACTTTCCTAGACATTTTTTGGATGCGTTTTGTATCTAATATTTCACTGTTTGATTTCTTGTATTTGAGTCAACCGATCATAAATCCGCAGCCAAGGAAAGGTACTTAAAGTATTCACGGCCGGTCGGTCAGCTGTCTAGATACTATCCTACTGCAACACCAACATAAATGCATAATAATCTAAGTGTCTAGAGATACAATAAGATGGCCACGGGACACAAACACTATGACAAGGGGAAGTAACACCATATGTGTGTCGGTATTAGAAACACACAATCTGCTTCATTTAATCAAAGAGACAACTTCGTCACTCAGTTGTTCACTCAAGTCATAGCAAGTTGTCGCAATTATGTGACATTTATTTTATTTTGCGAGATTTAATGATCGACATTTTTATTTAGAGTTCGAATAATGTTTTAGGCTACGATTATATGTAATATTGGCAGTATATCTGGAATACTGCCAAGATAGAGACTTCACCTCTCTTTAAGTTACTTCTATTATATCCAGTTTCGTCCTTTTTAGGACGAAATTTTTTGTCATTTGAAGCCCTACTCTGGCTTTTGCCAGGGGCCGCAATATAGGCAGGCCATACATATGGCCAAATGTCTGAACGCGGTTTCTGGGACCTCTCCACGGCGATCCTCATCCGCATGGTGGCACTTTGTGTCATCGGGTGTTTATCGCTTGTGTGATGTCCTGGTGGGGTAGAAAGTCAGTCAGTCTCTTTAAGTGTGTTTAGAATATTTTGCAGGTATACATTCAGGTGCATCTTGAAAGCCTAAACAGCATGATTAGTGGTGGCATGCGTTACTAGTTTGTGAAATTTTTTTTTTTTTTTTTCAATTTACATTAAAAATACGACGATTCGAACTTGATTCTTCCGGGCGAGAACCTATTGTGCCTAATCAGGCGACCAGTTACTTCTCGTCACTCCTACAGCCCGCCTAATATTGTTTTCAGTGGTGTTTACCTACGTGTATAAAATGGAGTTTCGATTTCATCTTTCCGTCTTTTCACTGTCCCATTGTGCTTTTAGAAGGCAAGAGCATTACAACCCATGAGGATAGTGAATGTGTCTAGCCACAAACTGCACGTATCAAGACAATCGTCCACAAGAGGTGCCTGCTATTTCAGGCACCTTGCTGTCATCACACACGTTTGACATATTTCTGTTCAGATCTCTTAACCGGTCTGAAATCATGTTTCGAGGTCTGTCTATTCCATTTGTATGTGCAAAGCCATCATTAACTTCCTGTATCCATTAGCCCATCTATGTAAAAAAGTAATCACACATTCAAGTATTCTTTGCACTGTTCCTTTGTTTCTGAGGATAGAAAGAGCATTTTAAAAAAAAAAAGCAATATACAACCTATCCTGATTTACGGAAGGGAAGTATGTACTGTTTCCTGATTAGTGAATCATTACGTGGAAGTGGCGGGTATCATGTTATCAAGACGAATGATACGAAGACTTTGGACGGAATAAAACATTGTTCATTGTTAATTTTAAAATCATTCTCATCGCATATTGGACATGCCTTTAGACAAACAACAAGTAATAAAGATGTCTTGAAATAAACTGACCCACGAATAGAACTGATAGACTACTGCGGAAGGAAATACTTTACAATCCTAGCCATGTCATGCGAGGGAGAACATTTTTAATCATGAAACTTGGAAGCGGGAAAGAGACAGAGAAAGACCGAGAGAGAAAATGCTGGACTGTCTGGTATCATAGCATGGAACATCATCTGTGTCAGAACTGCCTGCAATTATACCCCAAAAAACATTTGTGGATTAGCATCACTCAACACCATACGAGTGTAAGAAGATGATGTATTCCTGATATTTTCGTCTTAGTCTTATCCCCCCCCCCCCCTTTTTTTTCCAGAAAAACGGGAAAAAAAATGTTTCTCACCCCCCCCCCCCGCATCTCCCCCCCCCCCCCCCCAAAAAAAAAAAAAAATTGAATCTGACTCTATAATTGCACATTCTGAGAAGAAACTGACAGAAAATCATCCAACAGGCACTGAAATAGGAAACACATGGATTGAAGAACTGAGGACGTACAAGATAAACAGTTTCGAGGAACCCTGATGAGTGAGGTCAAAGCCGCTTGACTGGACTGTATCCATCATACTGAAAATAGTGGTGCGGTGATTTATGTCACAGGCGTGAGGGGAAGTTAAGTCCAACATGTTGTGTATAAGGAGATACTCCGTACGTCACTCGGGCGCCAGTCCTTCACTATCCTGGTTGTACGGAACCTCACGCAAGACCCCTACAGCACGTCCTCGTCGTGCGCCACGGATAATGTCTCAAATGAGCATTAACAGAGCTGTCAGGGGATCTCGGAGTTTGGCGGCCCCCAGAGGTGATGTGTCCTTGTGGCTCTCATCAGCCCGCCCCCAAACGCTTGGGTGAAAAATGTTATCAAAACTCATTAGGAACATGAGTAGGGTTGACAAACGTACAGCTAAAATTCAACCCTTGGTTAAAAGACTGCGGAGTAAAGAGAACATTGTTCACTGCACATCCTTAATTCTCAGTGTCGTCGTCACCGCGCTGAGGGGCACCACAACAGCAACCATCCATGGGCTGGCCATCCTTGTGCATCCCCGGTTGGCCCTCGGTGTCGTCGTCACCGCGCTGAGGTGCACCACAAAAACAACCATCCATAAGCTGGCCATTCACGTACATCCTTGGTTAACCCTCAGTGTCGTCGTCACCGCGCTGGGGCACACCACAACAGCAACCATCCATCGGATGGCTAAGCCTAAATGTCCGACAAAACTAGATCATACGGATCAAAATCTGACCATCAAAATCTGCACTGAACCGAAAAAGACCGAATATCCACACCCAAAGACCCCACTCGCCCGAGTGTTGGGACAAAACTGATAACGATATGCCTGATTCAGGATGTGAAATTCTGTCGGGCTAATGTACCTATCTGTGTGGCCACAAAAGTCCAAAACCCACGGGCTGCTCCCCGCTGACTTCCAGAGGGCGCAGCTCCTGCCGAGCGGGAGGCCTGATACGGTTGTGAGGTTAAGCAGGCATGTGCAGGACGTGACGATTCCTTGGGTGAGCCCAGAACCAGAACGATATGTGCCGGCTCTGCATGCATGGAAGCCTCCTTGGATGGCGGGGAATGTCCATGATCTGCCCCTGCCTTCCCTTGAGGGCCAACTGTTCCACAGGGGGCTGCCCCAAAGGGGTACTCCGGGGGCAATACCTGCGGCGAAGGAGACAAAATGGGCACCACACAAATCAGGCAACGTCTCGACCCACACAAAACAATGGCCACAGTCACCCTAGAAATAGGCCTGACGTCTTCCTTCGAAGTCGGAGTACAGCTGCCCATGAGGCAGGGAAATTAAAAACGGCTGTACACGCAAAAATCAGGTCCAGGTGAAAGCCAAAATTCCAAGCGGACGATTAACCTGACCTTCCACTGGAATTCACAGCCGGTGTTCGATGAAAAAAAAAAAAAACGAATACTGAAAATAGTACATGGGATAAAACTGTCTGGGAGAATATACTCAGAGCCTCTTGGTACATAAAACGAGCTACATGATAATGGTGTGGGTACGTAAAGGGACTTTTGCCCATCTCCCCTCTACTTATGGGGCAGCCAGCATGTGATGCTAACAATAGCTGAACATTATGCTGGACCCCTTTTCTTCCCATGACTGTTTCCGGTACCAATATCAGGCTTGGTAGACCTATTCGATGCGGATTGCAACCCAACACCCAGCGGGTGTTTATTGATTTTCATCAGTTGAATTTCTTTAGCTGAAGGTTTAAACACACACACACAGACACACACACACACACACACATACACACATACAAGCAAAGAAAAAGGGGAAAAACCATCTTCTCTTGCATTTCGGAAGGTGGTATGAGAGTTACACTACAGAACATTGTTGCTAGCGTCCAATGCAATATTCAGAAAGACATTAGTTAAAGCACATACCCAAAGTAGCGATCCTTCGTTGTTAAGGCAGCACTCATTTTAGAACCATATTTTATTAAGGGGGAAAAGCAGAATACGGCATATGATGCTGGATTCTTATTTTGTAGAGCTATCAACACTCCACGAGTGATGTTTTCAACATTGAGACTCCACAACATCAGAATAGTGATGCAGTGGATTCCATGTCACTCCGGCACACCAGGTAATGACAGAGCTGACAGATTGGCAAAGAAAAAGGAGCAATACAAGAACAACCACTTATAGCGACAACCCTCCAGACAGCAAAAACACTGATAAGAGCTATAAACAAAAAGACTTGGTTGAACAGATGGGCAATGGGAGACACTGGAAGAGAGGTTTACGGACATATGTCAGGCCCTGATCCTAATGACAGCATTACCCATCTAACAAGAAGGGACCAGGCCACCATCTTCAGACTTAGAACGCAACATACCCCACTCAATGGACACCTAAACTGAATACAGCCACAACACTCCCCAGAGTGCCAGCTATGTAACTACCCCTACGAAACTGTTGAACACCATCTCTTTGAGTGCCCAAAACTCAGTGAGACAAGAAGAACGCTACTCCCTCCGAGACCAGACAAGTGAAACACCTTGTACGGAGGAAAATAACAGCTTGTGAAAACATGCAAATTCCACTACATGACATTGGGCCAAAGGGCAAAAAGCTCATGCGCCGCTGGATCGATAACAACAACAACAAGACTCCCTGGGTAATGTGGTCAACATCGAGACTCCATGGGTGATGAGGTCAACATCAAGACTCTGCGGATGATGAGGTCAACATTGAGACTCCCCGGGTGATGAGGTCAACATCAAGACTCCGCGGATGATGAGGTCAACATTGAAACTCCGCGGGTGATGAGGTCAACATTGAGACTCCCCGGGTGATGAGGTCAACATTGAGACTCCACGGGTGATGAGGTCAACATTGAGACTCCACGGGCGATGTGGTCAATATTGAGACTCCACGGGTGATGAGGTCAACATTGAGACTCCACGGTTGATGAGGTCAACATTGAGACTCCACGGGTGATGTGGTCAACATTGAGACTCCCCGGGTGATGAGGTCAACATTGAGACTCCACGGGCGATGTGGTCAATATTGAGACTCCACGGGTGATGACGTCAACATTGAGACTCCACGGTTGATGAGGTCAACATTGAGACTCCACGGGTGATGTGGTCAACATCGAGACTCCACGGGTGATGAGGTCAACATAGAGACTCCAAGGTTGATGAGGTCAACATCGAGAATCCAAGGTGATGAGTTCAACATTGAGACTCCACGGGCGATGAGGTCAACATAGAGACTCAATACGTGACGGCCATGCTCTTATCCGAGAAGCAATCATGTGACAATTAAAGTTATACTTGGACTCGATACCAAGACAATCGGGCATGCAAAAGAATATCTAGTCACTGTGCTACGGTGAATATCAACTTTAAATTGAACATGTCCTTTTGTTGTCCAGACTTCTTCGGTCAGTTTCCCTAATGGTTCTTTCCAAATTAGGGAACCTTTTACTTGCGAATCCCGCCACGTAATTTATGCAATTGTCTGCAAACGATGCAGCAAGGCATACATTAGGGAAACTGGCAGGAAGCTAGCTGATCGTTTCGGGAAACACCTCTCTGATATTGACAAGAAGACACTTAAACCAATCCCTCTCTATTTGAATAGCTCTGACCACAGAGGTAAAGATGATATATCTGTCACAGCATTAAAATCTTTTTTCTCGCGATCATACTACGTGCCTCGCTTTGGAAAATCGCCTGATCCACAGCTTAGGCGTTCTTAGTCCAGGTAGTATCAATATCCATCATACCTTTATCGAAATAGTTCTACTCTTATCACATTTTAAATGTTATTTTTTTTTCTTTTCTTTTGATGCAATGATCTAAATATCACCTGTTCAAATATTGGCAACATTAAAGATTAAATTGCAAACATAATGCTTGGGCCTGTCTATTTCCCTTTCGGCCTCTCACCCCGTTTCCCGCCACTGTCCGCCTGATATGTGATCGTGTCCCTTTCTGTTATCTGATGATAGTCTATATATTTGTAAAGTCCTTGTTTGTTTCCTCTTTCCACATTTACATCGCTTGAAATGTAAAAATTTCATACAATTTAAAATGTCTAATTTTTCACTGTTTCACATTATTGTAAATAAAATGAGTGGCCCTGTTCTATCCTTCCTTTGCTTCTCCCTTCTTCCATCCCCCCATCCTTTCCTCCGCCATGTCCGCATGCTATGTTTTCATGCACCCTCTTTTTCCTGCTGTTTACATGTTCGCAGAGTCACGCACACACATGCAACATATATACTAACACGAAGCAACGCTCTGTAAATATTACTGCACAATATGCGCACACTTCAGACGCCTGTAAATATAACACGCACAATACAGTTGACACGCATGAATGTATACAGACCTTTACAGACAAATACACTTGGGAAAGGGGGAGGGGGGGGGGGAACATACATCTGGCCGGTATATTTTTTTAATGTACTTTGTGACTGTGGACAAACAAGTGGCTAAAAAAAAAAAACATGTACTAAATAATTGTTTGACGTAATATTAGTGTCTTTACCAACATCGACATCACATAGGTTCGTACTTGCTTATATGATCCCGCTCGCTTCAGCAGATACTTATACGTACGCTTGTTTGTTACAGTGCTTTCCTGACTGTATTCCGCATCGCGTCTAATGTTTACTTCTACCCTTTCTGCCCCAGTGGAGCATAGGTTCTCGAACATCTCACACCATGTCGTTCTATCCTTTACAATCGCATACATGTCACCCCATGTCTTCTCCACCTTTTGCTAACTTTACTCCCTGGGTCCTTTCTCGATGTGTTTCCGTATACCACATAATGAAAGTATGTAGTGTATTTGTGTACATGTGTTGTTAAGTAACCAACATCTATGCGGAAAGGTTACTAACAATAACAACAATGGCAGTATTTTAACAAACACAGTGTAGGACACTGGTCAACAAGATTACCCCTCATCTATGACACGCAACTGTTCACAACTTAACCACATTGTAAACGAGAACGATGCATTTAATAATCACGTTTCATATTTATTCCTAGTAAGAACTTTGTGACTTAAGCCATGATTATCGTTGTTCCAAGTTAGTCTTAATTATAAATGCCGTGTCATCTTTCTTCTTCTTTTTCTTCTTCTTCGTCTTCTTCTTCTTCTTCTTCTTCTTTTCTTCTTCTTCTTCTTCTTCTTCTTTTTCTTCTTCTTCTTCTTCTTCTTCTTCTTCTTCTTCTTCTTCTTCTTCTTCTTCTTCTTCTTCTTCTTCTTCTTCTTCTTCTTCTTCTTCTTCTTCTTCTTCTTCTTCTTCTTCTTCTTCTTCTTCTTCTTATTATTATTATTATTATTATTATTATTATTATTATTCCTTCTTCTTCTTCTTCTTCTTCTTCTTCTTCTTCTTCTTCTTCTTCTTCTTCTTCTTCTTCTTCTTCTTCTTCTTCTTCTTCTTCTTCTTCTTCTTCTTCTTCTTCTTCTTCTTCTTCTTCTTCTTTTCTTCTTCTTCTTCTTCAAATATATTTGGCATTGGTAGTCATGTCTGTCAAAAACCTTCTCTCTCGTGTACATTTTGTTAGTTAGTAGTACTGACACAGGTGATCTTCCATACATTGATGTACAACTGTTTTGACATCTTAAGACTTGTAGTTAAAAAGTATTGACATAAATCATTATATGTATGTACACTATCATACATTGAATTCTGCTGCCTAAAAACCTATTACTTTCGGTGTTCATCAAAGACATTGATAATTGCACGTCTGATGTTGTCTGGTTCTGGGATATTCCCTCATGATATATGGTCAGAGCGTAGCCAAATATGGATGTTGTGATGATTACCTACAAGCAACACTTTGTTAGATTTATCAGTGTGCTTGTTAGCCAGGACAAAGTTTCCGTTTAATTCCGCAAAAGGCCGTGATCAGAAGTTTTCGACCAGTAGAGCCCAGTTGTTCCTGCAACTGCCTCTTAATGACGTTATGACCGTTGTTTAGCGATTTTTATTGCCCTCTCTGTGGAAGAATGATGGCAGGGTGGGAACTGACTACCTCGACTTCAGTGAGCTAATGACCTGTAATAAACCTAAACGTATCAAGTCAAACACTAGCGGATAGGCTCTCTTTCTGTTTCGTCCTACTTCGTGTGCCATAAAGCGTCGCAGAGATGACTAACACATTTTTTGCTAATTGTGTTTCTTGTGTTAAATTCATACTGGGTTTCTGTGGTGTGTGTGTGAACCCCCCCCCCCCCCCCCCCCCCCCCCCCCTAGTCTCTTTGGTGGTAGTCATCATGTCGTGTAGCCTGATGTTCTCATGTCCTATACTCTAGCTGCTGGCTGATTTTGTTTCGTTCTGATCAGATGGTCACACCTTTTGATTGTTGATGTTCTATTAAATCATTTCTTTTACTGCAGGAACCTTGTTTTTTCCTCTTCCAAAGCTTAACATTAGTTCTGCTATATTATTTTGTTCATATTTTACAAACTGTCCACAATTTAGGAGCATGAGTTAGAATTTTTTTTTTTCGTAGGGTAGGTTACAATGGGATTTTGGAGACAGGATGCTGTTTATAAGCAAGTTCTCCTCAAAGCCCAGATCATGCATGATGTCTACGTTTATCTTTTTTTCTTAATCCATTGTATTTTAGCATATCATAGCTGTACCACACAACCATATGTGCTATTATAGCTACTGTAATCATAACGAATTAGTTATACATTTCATCTGGGAACGACCAGTGTGTATACTGTCACAACTTGTGCGTTTTGAATAGATGGATAAGATACCCATAGAAGCAAAACCCAACGGGAGAAATTAAATGAGCCGACATTTTCGGAAGATCATGCCCTATTATACAAAGATAAGGATAACCTTCAAGACCACACAAATAGCTTCAACACCAGTTGCAAGAATATATATATATATATATATTAAAACAAGATGTACTGCAGAAAAAGGGAAAAAATAATGAGAAATGATGGCAATACCAAGAACACTAGTGCATAACTTTTTGAAGGAAATACATTTAAACAAGATAAGGAGTTTAAGTACGTATGAACTTTAATCACCGAGGATGCAGGACTGAACAGAGGACTAGAATACAAAATACAGAATGCCAACAACATAAAATGCCAAATAGTGCCACATTGAGAGGCATCACAATATCAACATGCCAAACACAAAAAGGATCTGATAAATGGTCTATTCATACCAACTTGCTGCTATCGGTGCTAGACATGGACAGTGCTAGAATAGCATAAACGCATAATAAAAACACTTGAGATAAGATCTATTTGAAAAAAATGAGGGAAAAACAAGAAGAGACAGTCACCAGCGAAGAGCTTAGAACAAGGTTAGCTACTGTATGGTAAATGATTTCATAAAACATCATAGAATTAATGATTTGTTCATCTGTTCCGAACGGAGTAAAAAAGCAGCCAGCAGCTAGAGCTTGCCATATGCAGACAGGAGGCTACAAGTCAGTGGCTGACTATAAAAGAGATGAGTGGGGAAAGTAAATGAGCCACCGCAATGACCCTGTATGACATAAACACAGGATAGCAACAATCAAAAGACAGGAAACTTCCTCTGAATCGTCTCTGTGCCGCTTTACGTCGTTAGTAATAAGACAGAAGATATCAGAAGAAGTCAGTCGGCGTAGACGAGAGACCCACGGGCTGCCCCTGACAGTCAAAGAGATTAAAGAAAGCGTACCCCAACGCCCGCATGCACTGAGACTAAGGTGAAGGTGACCCCAAGAACAGTTCACTTGTGATATAACATAATAACCACTGCATCTATGAGACGGACCTGAAGTTGTAAAGTTACATGATCGACTCCATATGTAGCCAGTTGTATCCCAAATGGATCAGTCTCTCTTCAAAGAGTGGCTGGACGAATGACAAGAACATCACAGAAGGTACAGACTCCAAAACTCTTACAGTGATCTCCAGGGTTCAAGCAGAATTTGGACTCGGGAACTGGAAAAAGAGCTAGGATCAGAAACGAACGACTCCTGTATCACACGACAGATAGCTTGACGACTTCAACACACACACACACACACACACACACGCACGCACGCACGCGCACGCACGCACGCACGCACTGGTAAAGTCATACAAAAACTTATGCATTTAAAAAAAAATTCCTCTCTGTGTCAGTTGTGGAACAGTTTTCTCTCATTATTTCTTAGTGTAAGTTTTGTTTTAAATGACAGCGTGAAATAATATTATCTATCACCTCAGCCTCTTTTGACATGCTTACTATAATACAGTAATACTTCGTGCTTCTTTCAAAGGATACTATAATATAATGGGTCTTGAATGCATAGAACATACACATATGTGTTTTCACATTCGCGAATTTTAAACATAATGGGACAAAATAACTCAGCTAGACGTTAGTTACATATCATGTACATGACGTAGCGAACTGGTCGACCCCAACATTTGTTCGCTGTTGGATGTGGGTTACTTGACACGTTTACGTTTAGCAGTTTGCTGTTGCTTTCTTATTGGTCAATGCTCATACCGTTACCAAAATCGAGACAAAACGGTTTGCTACCAAATGGTCATTAATTGAATAAAGCCCTAGAATATTAGAACTGTACAACTGTTTTCACAACCACACAGCAGCAACCGTCGATCAAAATAATGATTGAATCCAAGGGAAATAATTATAGACTGAAATGGTCTAATGTTATAGATATACCGTGAAGTGTAATTAAAAAAAAAAAAAATACGTTTATTTGTGAGCAAGTTTTCATAAAGTAAGCATTTTTGTAATGTGACATTGGGATTTCGTGAAATAATGATGTGTGCTTGTAATGCTCTACAAGCAAGTTCCTTAAATTAAGACTGTAACACCACTTTCCCTTCTCTAAAAACAATTCATACATTTTATGGTGCTGACACGGACTAAGCTTGTTTGGTCATGCATTGAATTCTTTAAAGGTTTTTGACAGGCGCATTAAATGCGCCTTTTAAAATAAAATAAAAAGTTCGTTTATGTATTAGGCTTTCTGCCTCGTTGCTGGCCCTATGCTGCCACTGTGTCTACACAATAAGTCTTCGGTCTGAGGATGGTGGTTCCTCTTGGTTAGTTCAGCGCCAAAAATTGTGCAAGTTACATTTTTTTAAGCTACAAAAGCTGCTCGCTTTTAAAACCCATGCCATGTGGCGTTTGTAGTCGTGTCTGGCCACATCCTTCTGTCTTGTGTGCATTTTAAATGAATGTTGAATGTTTAATTTCGAACTAAGAATTGACATCAGAGCATTCGGGACACCCCTATAAGTGCTCCGTCCCTATCTTCAGCAGCAAACGAATATATCCAGTTCCAATGGCACCAGTATAGGTCTGTTTGTTTATCCGTCTCGTCTTTCCATTGAGTGTTGAGCGTTAGCCAGATTCACTAGTAACTCCTCACAGCGCCAGATGGACAGACGGATCGGTAGACATAACCAACTGGTAAGCGCACAAGGGAAACAACCACCATGTTTTTGTACGTCTGTAAAGATCATTAAAGCTATCAGATGTAATTGTCTCACAGACATCATTTATTCTTCATTTCTTATAATCGACATATGATGTTTGAAAACAGGTCTTTACTTTTGTAGTGGGTATAATGTTCACACACATGCCAAACAGTGATCTCTAGCACCAAATAATATGCCAAAGCAAGATTAGTTCCGCTGACCAGTGCACTGGTCATATTTGACTCTTTCTTGAATACGTACATTACGTTCTACATTTATCTAACAATTTTTGGCAGGTGCAAACAGCTGTACCTTGTACTGTTACAGATCAAATATGTGTCAGTTGGAATCAGTTGGCAAGTCTTGATTTACTGAAATCTCTGTCTCAGTGATCTCAACAGACTACGTATTCTATTCACCACATATTGCATCATATCGTGCATGTCATGTCTGTGTATTCATGAACCCACCACTAATAACTGTAGTTAATCTAGACTGTTTTCTTAACCTCAACCTTTCCTTCCCAAACAGGACAATATGCTGCAGCACCGTAGAGAAACTAATATCAAAATCGTGTCCAGAACCTTGACACAAACATGAAAGTCAATTGGTCTTTCAGCAATTACACTTGGTGGGCACCATCCGTGTACAGCTGTTTGATGCAATGCTGCAGTATTTGCTCATGAAACGTATGAGCGCTTCCAGGTAGGAATTAAAACTGCCGCAGCCGCCTTTGACTTCGAAGATGCCCACAACTGTGTCCCCTAGAACATGTTCACCAGATTACTATTGGGAATGCACACATAGACGGAATAGGGCAACTGGCTCACAACAGCTTTCTTCGAAAGAACAGTGTCGCCGAGATGCTGTGTTGGGCATCAAGATTTGTTAATGGGCTTGCCCCAGGGATCACCAGAGGTTGGCATATTTCCTCGAATTGGGAGTCATTAAAAGTTATTGCCACCAGGTACCAAGTTCAATCAAAAAGAATACTTCCAAATCGATTACCAAGGCAAGTCATGTCATGTTTCAATTCATTTGCAAGTCGTGCATGTGACAATGCTTGTGGATTGAACTAGCAGTCGGATGTTAAAGCTTTATTCTATCTCGTTTTATATAAAGATATTTTTAAATGGGACACTGATGGCGTCACTCTTACAGTAACCGGCCACACTCACAAAAATAAGTCGTACCAATCAGTCGAAGCTAAAAGTCAAAAGTCTAGTCGCGAGACGACAGACAAACCCAAAGTAGAGTCTCAAGTCTTTACTTGATTCGACTTGAGTGGCATTCAAGTTCAAGTAGCACGGCTCGAGTTCCGACCTCTGGGAACCAAGTGTCACCTGTTCTCTTCAGTGTGTACACATCAGTAGTCACCAGTGCACGGCTAGTAGGTGTATGCGGGAAAATGTCCTTCGCCGACGCGTAGATGGTACAAAGCGTTGTGTAGTTTCAATGATCCTCTTGACTTTAACGTTCCAATTACATGCTTAGCGCCATGTCACGTACTAGCGTTTTTTATTCGCATGACTCCTGCTGACATTTCATGACAATATCAACTGTCGGTTTCCACTGTGGTGATTTCCATTAATTTGTTTCCTTAGATATGTTAAATTGCATGCTTTCTATATCAGAAGAACTCCACAGGGGAGCATGTACAGTAGGAGTCTACCAATCGTCAGTAGAAGATCCCTCATCAACAATTGTTTCGGGCCACAAACTCCTAGACAATTTCAGAGGGTGGCCCAGCCTGAGTCATGAAGCTCAATAGGAATAAACTCACAGGGAGCAAGTACAGCAGGGATCTACAAGTCATCAGTAGAACTTATCCTCGTCGACAAGTGTTTCGGCCCACGATTCTCCTAGACACTTTCGGAAGTGGGCCCACCTGAGTTCATGAAGCTCAGGGCTGGTACCCTGCTGCACGAAATTACCGGATGGTGTTTTTCTTTCGGATAGGGACAAGACGACTTGGTGGTTTCGCAGAAGGTACTGTGAGATAAGAAGCCGCCGCGGTAGCCTAATTAAAGCAGTCAGCATACCTGGACGACCGAGCGACAAGCTTACGATTGGTTTACCGGACACATGTTGAACTTTATTAGCAGGTGGCAGAGGATCACTGGCAGACAATTCGGACACGAAAGACTATCAAGAGTGAGAAACCCTTTTCCACTAGAAACCCAGACCAGCTCACCGAGGCCCGTCCCCTACGTTGTTCCGTTGCGTCCAAAGCCAACTCGAGGCCCTTTCGGCTGCATCGCCCAGTTTTTTGAGTGTTCGTTTCCGTTCATTACCGCGCAATCCTACTTCTTTAACCACATTGTACAATGAAGTGGAGACGAGACCTCGTGCTCCCACTTCAACGGCAAAGACACGTACCGTGTACGCATCGTTTCTCCTCAGACCGGCTGCTAAATCACTGTATTTCTCGAGCTTGTACAGGTGATTTTCGTCCAAACGCGACTCATACGGAACGGTCAACTCAATCAGGATGAGCTGCCGTTTTTCCGCAGAGTGGAGAACTATTTCAGGTCGCAGGCCGGTCTTCCGGATTACCTTGGGGTACCGTTCATGGCCTGGCAGATCAACCGCCAGTAACCAGTCCCTCGCAGAGTCTAACACAGATAGAGCGAATGCGTTTCAATTGACCTTACCTTTTTGAATCTGCCCAGCCTTGAGGAAACGAATGGGGACGATGGTAGAACTGGCTCTAGCGTTAGCCCTCATTCTAGCCTGGTCAACAACGGCTGCTAACTCTTTTAGCACCTTGTTGTGCCTCCAGGTATATCGGCCTTGACCTAGGGCTTTCCTGCACGCGGACAGGACGTGTTCAAGCGTCTGCTTCGCTTTACAGAACGGGCAAGTCAGATCGTTAGTCGCAGACCATTTAACCATGTTAACACCGGACGGTAATACATCGTACGCCGAACGAACGATAAAGCTCAGTCGCAACGGTGTCATTCGTCAGATCTCACCCCATGTGAGTATTCTTGGCAATGCGCTCTCCAGGCTGACCCAATGGCCCTGCTGCGACTGCTGGGCTGCTTTTTTGGAAACGAACCTCGTTTTCGTTGTCCCTCACCTGTTGTATCACCATGTCTCGGCGTTCTTTGGCTGAGGCCTTTGACCACCAATTGACCTTTCCGTGACCTAGGCCTCGACGGTCGGTTTGAGTGTATCCCATTATCTCCCTCAATTTTAGTGCGTTCTGTGCAGATTCAATCTCATCGAGGACTCTCCACTTCTGCCCAGTCTTGAGAGCGGGCTGGACAGCGAGGACATTTGGGTCTGAAGACTCGAGCAAGAGCATGCCTAGTCTTACTTTGCCAACTTTAAACTCTTCGGTTATCGATTTGAACGGGAATATCAGCTTAGCCTGCTTGAAATACAGAGCCACGTCGGTCAGACAAGGATGTGCACCAATCCACCTAATCTGCTCCTGCTGCATGTGTTACTGGAGGTTCTCGTACAGGCACAAGACGTAATTGGTGACTATGCAACGGGTACTGCGAGATTCGAAGTTAGCTATGTTTATAGACGCTGCGGTAGCCTATTAGATCAGCCGGGTACCTTAACGACCAAGTGGCAAGCTTACTGTTGGTTCATCGAACACAAGTTATACTTTGTTGGCAACTGGCAGAAGGACATTAGCAGACAATTCAGACACAATGGACTTAAGGGATACGACATGTTTTTGTTTTTGTTTCGACTAGACACCTGGACTAGTCCTTTCATCCGTTGGGCAGAGAGAATTTATGTTTATGTTGGCTGGAATATTCTGGGCCAGAAGTGGATGCACATCAGGCTGCATAGTCAGACAAAGTAGGCGCGAGGGAGAAGGCGGGTATATTACTGTTTTCATTTAAATACCAAAGTTTGATATATAAAAGACATTCCCGTATTTTTAACATTTGTTTCATTGATTCTGACGTCATTTGACATGTCAGCAGTAGCATTCTTCTTGCATTTGACTTGTCTCTAAAGTAATCATCATGAAGCAGATCTTTTGCAGGGTGTCGCTCTCCTCTTGGTCTGCATGAGTAACAATTTCACCAGCACCTCTTCCTCTTCCACTTTCTGACGGCAAGGTGTCCTTTTTCGCCTGTGCCCATCTTCGTGCTGGGTGGCCCCGGCCCCACTTTCCTGGTAACATGCATTGTGGTAATTTGTTCCAATCCATTGTGATGCTTGAAATGACTAAAATGGTTCAGTTTCGGATGTCAATGTTTTCTCCACCTCCGTGTTATTTTTTTTTTTAACAATCCTTCTATATCATTCCAGCATAAAAGCCCGCATTTATTTTCTTAAGAACTGCTGCTCTATATTATTGACAGAAGGAACACGCATATAATTTGGAAACATTTTAACTGTGTACAGAAGAGTATTTTGTTTCCAGTACACGGCACACATAAATGCACCTGTACAAAAATAACACATGACATCTGTATCCATACTAGTAAAGTGACTGACTGACTGACTTTCTACCCCACCAGGACATCACACTAGCGATAAACACCCGATGACACAAAGTGCCACCATGTGGGTGAGGATCACCGTGGAGAGGTCCCAGAAACCGCGTTCAGCCTTGAGGTCATAATTATGGCCAGGCTATATTGTGGCCCCTGGCAAGAGCCAGAGTAGAGCTTCAAGACCAAAAATTTCATCCTGTAAAGGACGGGAGGTAATACTTGACTAGTAATGTGCCAGCACTGTTTCTTTTTAAATTAAGTAAGAGCTGAAACAGATCCACTATCAAGACATCGACTTTTTTTTCACTCACTTTTCTAGAACAAATGATTATTGTAAGAATCTGCAATAGAACAACAGATTTAAGTCTGTGTTGAAAGGGGAAAAAATTAAGTAATTATGTAAATACTTCACATATTTGTGGTAAGAAATAAAAATATTTCATGAGCGAATAAATTTGCTATTGTGTCCATTGTGTAGAAAAAAAAAAACCAATACAATCTCGCCATTAAGTGTCTTTTCCTTCTTTCTATCTTAATTTTTTTTAATACATTTACCAGCATTAAAAAAAAAAAAAAAACCATTATATTATACTAGCTGTACCCGGCCACGCGTTGCTGTGACCCGGAATGGTAAACTAGAAAAGAACGAAAATAGAAAGCGCACCTGTCTTAAATGGTTAATATCAGTCATTGCACAGCTACAGAGATAGTTTAATATGCCGACTCTAGAACACGCAACATATCAGTGGATGTCGATATTAGTGGTCGAATAAAGTGCACTGCTAGAGAAAGAAAAAAAAAGAGTATTTTATCGCACGCTAAAGCATCTTCTGTGCTTAAACAAGAAGTAAAGCTGACTGCTAAAACCTCTAACTAACCAACAAACTGGTACACAAAAAATAAGAAAAGCCGAGGAAGCGGTATTTAAATGTAAATATTTAAAAGATGAGAATTGTAAAAAAAAAGCTCTCTAAGATAACAGTGTCTGTCATACCCCCCACCACCCCCTCCCCCCCTTTCCTCCTTTCCCCTTCCCCAACTATATCTCCCTCTCCGAATGATTTAAAAATTATCACCTGGCGACATTGTTAAAAAGAAATAGTTGAGAAATGTGAACTTTAAAATATTGTTTTAAGCTCTCTCAGTTAACAGTGTCTGGCATCAACCCCTCTTAACCCGCCCCCCCCCCCCCCCGACAATCACACCATCATTTACAAAGTATTTCAAAGTCATCGCCTGACGAAATGTTGTTAAATTGAGCTTGGCATCCATGTCCACTCAGACAAAAGTGGGTAGCATTAGTTTGTACTGAGAAGTAAATGTGGCCAGCGTAACAGCTACCACATTTAGTACCAGTACTACTGCTGCCACTACCACCAACACCGTCACAGCAACACAAAACGGTCAATACTGTGTGCAGGTCGTTGTAGCCAGAGGGGTTAGCGCTTCATGCTGTTGCCACGGACTGTTTAGTTTAACTGTGGCCCCGACATTAAAAAAAAAAAAAAAAATATGTGATGGAACCCACAGTAATATTCCGTGATTGAAAAAAAAAAGTACACTATACTCACAAATAGCGGGACAAAAACCCGCAGCCGTCATCTCTCCTTCCCCGAAGGGACGATTTTTAATTAACCTAGGCATCTGTGTCGACACAAACCAAACTGGATGCTAAGCCGTCTTAGTTAACAGCTTCTGTCATCAATGGATAGTATTTGACCGAGTGAAGCCTCGAAGGGAGGCTAATTTGGGACTTTACTTAAATCTGACGTCTTTGGGCGTAAGGCGCAGATATCGCAACCTAGTTGTAAACCACAACACAACGTGCCAACCAGTAGAAATAAAATTATATACTTATAATGTGAAGTTCAGTGTTACACAGTCAAAGGTGGCCAATCAATTAAAAACAAATTCTGGCCGGCAACGAAATAACTAATGACTTGATCGTTACTGGAGCTACGTTGTTGTAACACTCATACATACAAACACGCGCGGAGTCTAAGGCAACGTTGTGTGAACATTTTAAAGCGATCGGTAAAGAAATGTCGGAGATGGATCATGGGGGGGGGGGGGGGGGGGGGGGGTGGAATCATCTATTATTTCGGCAGCCCTGCTCAGAAGTCGAAGGTGGCCAAGTAACTAAAAACAAATACGGGCCGGCAACGAAACAAATAATGATTTGGCCGCTGCTGGATCTACGTCGTTTTTGTGTAGATCGATTTTCTGACAGAAAAACAGGCGCTGAGTCAAAGGCAACGTTGTGTGAAATATTGAAATCAATCGGTTCAGTAGTTTCTCAGTCAGTAGGTAACGACCACGGAAAATTAACTTTTTTATTGATATAGATTTTTACGCCTTTTTAAAAATTTAAATGATAGCATTTATATTGTAAAAGTATTTTGTTCGCAAGAATGCCCGTCCCCTAAATGCTATATATAGCGAATGTAGAATGTTCCTGGTGTCCTAAACGTTTAAGTGTGCGAAAAATAACACGAAACGAACTGGGTGAAGAAAAAAACACAAAAAAAAGGGGGTGAGTGGTGTTGGATTGACACTAAATAGCTTGGGATGCTCGGTTTTCAAAACTATTTCGTTCACTCTACCTAGTGCAAATGGTTGAAAGAAGAAGACAAACAAAAAATTTAGACAGAGACTACATGCTAACATCAACAAGCTTTTCTGTGCTGATGATAGCTGGGTGTCATAAATTTTAACATATCACATGAATTAATGATTATCCCATTCCTGACAGTGCCGGACCAGTCGGTATCTTCTCTGCGATATGTAGCTCGCCTGGCATTTATGACACCATTCCTGTCAGTGCCGGACCAGTCGTTGTAACCGCTTTTTCTGCCAGATAATCTGAACGACTCCAGTGTTGGTTCTTTCATTATTTGCTTTTATATTCTTTATTAGCCGTCACTAACTTATGTAATTTATGACTTTGTGCATTCTTTGATGTTAGTATGTAGTCTATACGTACATTCTTGTTACCGTTCAGCTAGCTCCATTAATTAGATTGTCCTTTTTTTCCAACATTACAATACGCAGGTAAAATGACTGGAGATGCAATTCCATCACGTTTTGGCAATGGCAACAAAACATGTTTATATTAAGTGAAAATCAGAATGTGGCCAAACATGATATTTTTGCTAGACAAAGACTTTGAGGACGATTGTCTATTAAAAAAAAAGTGCTTTTATGAGGTACATCTGCGTGTACCTGCAAAAAAATTGTCAGAATGACGTAATAAGATATGAGTGCTCCGGAAATGTAACAGTCTTCCAGGTGTGCTCAAAAGTTGCAACGATGTTGATATAACGTGTAATTTATCACTGCAAAATATGTATGAGTCATATAAAAACTGTTACAGGGATGCCATACAGTTTTACACAGTAATTTAGACTGTTTGATGTTCCATGAATCCATGCATGCCGAATGTCCGTTTCATTTGCCCTCCTAACTTTACTTCTGAATACATCAGTATCAACATCTTCGTTATATTGTTTCCCTTGTTGGTGATTTTCTTAAACCTGTGTCTTGTGCTTGTATCTTTTGTTGTTAATTATTATAAAACAATTGTACCATTTACTTATTCGTCATTGTGTATGTGTCTAGGCGTTATGTTGCAATTTCAAGGAATTAATCCCTTACTGAGGTCTAGCTCATAGTCAGTGTCATCACATATTTTTATTGACATGAGATTAATTAATCATAAACGATAACTTTCACAAATTATAGCAATATTTCACTAGTATGATAAATGCGCTGATATACAGTAATAGACATTTATTGCAGTTTAGGACAGGAACAGGACGGCTGTGGTTGTTATCTTATCTTCAGTCACCCTTTTCTTTACTGCACTTTTGCGGGTATACATCAGTATTAGTGAATGGGTCATTGCATACATTTTTGATTATCTTATACTTAAAAGGGAAACTCCTAATATTTGACTAGACGATTCAACAAGTTAAAAAGAAAAACGATTAAACACGTAAAAGAATGTGCTGAATAGTAGGTCGATCACTGAAAAAAAAATGAACTACTAATATTAGACTAGACGATTTAACAAGAGAAGTAATTGTCAAAGAAGTAATTCAAGAGAAAACCTCTGCGATCAAACCGTCTGATCCGGAAATTATTTTTTTTTTAAATACATTTTGCCAAAACAGTGTCTGCTAGCCAGAGTGACAAACTACCACTGCCTGGATGTGGAATTATAAATCTAAGTGCAATTGTAATAACAAGTTTGTGTTCTCCGGTAATGTTATAGGGAGCGAAGCATCGGTGAGCTCCACGATGACTTTAATGGTTAACGATAGAAAAGGGAGAGGCCGACGAATATAGACGGCCTGAAGCGACGGCATGGATGAATGTCAACTGTAGAATCGATCTAAAATACCATGGACCGACATCTGTAGAGAGACATGAGCGACCACGCCGCCTGGCAGGGCACATGATGAAAGAATGCTAGCGTTTATTGATTATAAAGTACGTCTAAGTCTGTGTTTTA
The DNA here is from genome assembly GCA_905116865.2 of Candidula unifasciata. Taxonomy (NCBI): domain Eukaryota; kingdom Metazoa; phylum Mollusca; class Gastropoda; order Stylommatophora; family Geomitridae; genus Candidula; species Candidula unifasciata. The sequence continues at coordinate 10,727 of CAJHNH020004214.1, read as the reverse complement.
TAGGGGCTGACGTGTCATACAAGGCTGGCATAGGCATTGCTGACTATAGCAGATAGGTTAAAGATGCTGCAGGCTAAATCAGGCCTTAGAGTAGCGGCAGGCACAGAACACGCTCTGTATGAAGCTTTGGTTGCAGGTAAAGATCAGAAGCTGAAATGGAGAAAGTCGTTATTTGCTCTAGCAGAAAACACATTAAGAGAAGTATGCAGGCTGGAGAACATTGGGCGAGGAGAGGAAAAGTGCGATCTGTGTAGGCTTATGATCACATTGGAACGGGAGTGCAGAGAGTGGCCAGCCGGTGCTATGAAGGTTGCAGTACAAAACTTGATTGACTAAAATTGATCTGATTATCTATACATTTGGTTCTTTTTTGAGATGGAAGAAAAGTGCAGGGGGGTTCGTATCAAAAGCCAAGGGAAAATCTTTAGTGCAGGAAAGCCTAGCATTTGATATCACCACGTCTAGCATAAGAATGGAGTTTGAGGCGGTAACCGCCTCTTTCCGGTGGCTAGAGAACAAGATGCTTACACATGTCATTATTGTAACAAACTCTGAAAGCACGCTGAGAAAGGCACAGACTGGCATGCTTCGAGCAAAGAGGCAAGCTTTCCTGGTAAGGTCACAGGGAGCGAGCATACATTGAATCTTGTCTTCAGGCCATGCTGGCGGTGTGGGGAATGAACAGGCAAACATATTGGCTGGATCTGCACCACTGGGCAGTGAACTGATACACGACAAGGCAGATGTGGTCAGGGTCTTTTGGGAAAAGGTAACTCAGTCGAAAGCCAAACAAAATTATTATAGCCTGTAGAGAATGAGGCATATGGTTGTAACCATGGGGTCGTACTGGTTAACTACACTCAGAGGAAAGGCAAGACGAACATGTAGCCAGAAAAAGAACATTACAATTAGTACTGACACTCAGCGCTGGCTGTTAAGGATGAGAGCGGAGCACGCATTGGAATGCCCGAGTGTTGTGATGTTAATTCTTGACTCAAGTCAACTTATTGAATACAAAGATGCTAGCTCTTATAATTATATCTGTCGGTGCTCCGTGTGTGGTGTGATCAAATGTACCTGGACTTCCCTTGAGATTGTCCGGTTCTCAGTCTAGATGTAGTCGAAGTGAAAGACCAGGTCACCAAGAAAATTAATATCCATCCCGAGGAGTACTGCACTATGTGACTACCAACCTGCAGGAAAGTGCACTATCCCTAGTCCCCTGTGTTTTCCAGCTACTGTATGAGACACCCGTCACTGATATGTGAAGCTGCAAGGTACATGCTGATAAACTGCTGATTGTGTGACGGGTTTTAGAGCATAGTCTTATAAGTGGACTAAATCAAAATGACAGCTTTTAAAACTGTGATGTAGGATACGATTACATCCAGGATGGACGCATCAGCCCAAATTAATTTTACAAATTGATTGGAATCTTTTGCGTGTTACAATTCTTGTTTTTGTTTTTTTTTAATAATTTTTTTTTAAACTTTTTAAATCGTCCATTCAACTATTGGGAGTTTCATTTTAGATAGCCTAAAATGTATGTAATGACACATTCACTAACATTGATGTATACCAGCAAAAGTAAACTAAAGAAATGGGTGATAAAGGATAAGACAGCAACCACACCCGTCTCGTTCCTGGCCTAAACTGCAACAATGGTCTATTAAAGTATATCAGCGCATTCATCATACTGGTAAAATAGGGAAACAAATTGTGGAAGATATCGTTTGTGATCAATTAAACAAAATATGTGCTGAAACTGACTATGAGCAAATCAGCAGTAAATGATTCATTCTTTGCAATTGCAACATAATGCCTACACACACACGCACATATACGCGCGCGCGCACACACACACACAAATGACGAACACTAAATATCAACAATTGTATTAGAATAATTAACATCAAGGAATACAAGCACAAAACACGGGTACAAGAAAATCATCAACAAGGGAAATAATATATCGTTTATGTTGATAGTGATGAATTATGAAGTCTAGTTAAGAGGGCTAATAAAAGGGGTATTCCGCATGCATGAATCACTCGACATCAAACAGTCGATATTAATGTGTAAATCTGTATGGCATCTCTGTAACAGTTTTCATTTGACGTAAACATATTTAGATGTGATAAATTACACCTTGTAGCAAAACCGATTCAACATTCCAGCACACCTGGAAGACTATTCATGTTGGTAAAATGGATTGTGCTCCCACTGTTCTTGTTAAAAAACGTTGGCAGGTACACACAGATGTACCTCATGAAAGCAGTTCTTAAAATAGACAAATGTTATGTTATGTTATCACAATCGACGCCACTGCACATTGGACATTCCAATGCGTGCTCAGTCCTCCGATGCATATTGTCTTCTATATAGGTCTTGAAGAAGGCATAGACGCGCTTTACCATTCTTTTATTACTATGATGTCACGCAATCGTGGTAGTGTCATGGACTCCTCATTATCCACTAGCCCAGTTAACTAGAGAATCGAATTGGAGGCGTATATGACGTCTCATTGCACACAAAGGATGATGATGATGAATTTCTGGGGCATGGGCAACACAGTGTATGTTAACGTTGCATGCTGTAATAGGTTTCTCTTCTACACAACACCCACCCTCAACACGAATCTATCATCAGAATCGGCACACGAGTCCTGCTTTTAACAAGCGAAATAATCATAACTACATAGATTTAATTCTACCTTTCACGTATTGTTTATTTTTATTTTGTAAGATAAAGACCCATTGTGTATGTCATTCGAAAGACAGTGGTCGTTTTTTATCAATTTTTTAGAAAAGCAACTATGGTGCAAACATTGAGAACTGGAAACATAAAATGTAATGTAAAGATTTGCACAGGAAGTTTATTGAAAGGATTATGTACATCATGTTCACTTCAAACAGAAACTCACCATTGCACGAACTGACATTTGCTGCTAGAGAGGGCAAGAAGATCAAACCCAGACCCAACCTTTAAAGTATTAAAGTTTAAAAAAAAGTAAAGGACCTTTTCCACGCCTTTAGGTGTATAGAGTATATAGGGCAAGACCTATATCTTTATAGATCAATCGGCACACTATGGGTGATGTGGTCAGCATCACGCAGGCCGCCTTTACTTCCGGGGACTGTACCCGGTACCGACTCAAGGCTGGGTTGACCTGGAAGCCAAGGTCATTTTTGAAAATAGATCGGCTCCGCCAGGGAGCGAACTCGCGCCCCGCTGATCTGCGGCGATCGTCTAGCCGCTCGGCCACAGTGACCCTCCCCGCCCCCTTTTTATGTATTACCTAATGGTAATGAGATTTCTTACTATTTAGAGAACTTGCATTTCTTACACATAATCTGAAAGAATATAGAGCAGCACCAGAGATAATCAGAGATGTTGCCAGAAACATAATGCCAGAAGTACTGCCACATGTTGAATGCTAACATCAAGAAATGTGATACAAGAAACTTCTGTAAGAACGTTCAAGTTATGAAAGTCATGAACTAGCAGTATGACCAAACATAAATTATAAAATTATAAATTACAATACGGAAGTTGCATTAAACAAAAGTAATAGTTCCTGGAGAGATGACGTCACTATGTCAACGAGACTTTAAGATAACGATCTGAACAAAGTATTAACCATCAGCAGAAGAGGTACTTTCCCCACCAAACGTCCATCAGTGATGGACTTACATTGATTTTGACTTTTCATCCTAACAATGTGGTGGATTCCTAAGTCTTCTTTCGTCCTTTGGACTTTTCCTAATCTAAAGAGGACACTAAGATGATGATCAGTTAGTCCATGGGCTAGACGACATACTCGTCAGAAGCCGTTTACCGCTGATCCACACAACACTGCCTTTTGGGACTACAGAGGAATCCGGCACAACTTGCAGGACATGTCCATTCGTTGCCCAAAGCACATCGGTCAGTTACCCAATCGTTCTTTCCAAATTAGGGAACTATATACTTGTAAATCCCGAAACAAAATGTATGTCATCTTCTTCAAAATATGCAGCAAAGCATGCATTGGGAAAACTGGCAATAGGCAGGAACCTAGCGAATCCGTTTCGGTGACATCTCTCCGATAGCGAAAAGAAGACACTTAAACCAATTCATCTCCATTTTAACACCTCTGATCACAGAGGCAAAGAGGAATTATCTGTAACAGCGAAACAATCTTGCTCTGGGGATCATTCCAAATGCCCCACTGTAGAAAGTCGCCTCATCCACATTATTGATCAAAGGCTGTGAACCGTTTCAATGCCGTGACCCATTAATACAGTTCACTCATGTTGTGGCGACCTCCAAAACATTATTTTTTTTTCTTTATAATGTCAATTAATATATGTTTTCGATGGTCTTAAACAACCCTTATGAAAGGGTCGTTCGATCCAAAAAAGGGTCGCGACCAGCAGGTTGAGAATCGCTGGTCAAGGTGTTCTAAGTCCAGAAGGTGTTATTGGCCAGCATAACTTCATCTAAACAGTTCTACTCTTGTCATATCATCATATTGGAAGAATAGTTTAAATTATTTTATTTTATTTTTTTAATTAAATTTTTTTTTTTCTTATTAGTACTATTCATGGATCGTACACATTTGTATTTCTACTACTCTTTTATTCCTACTATTATTGTAAATTATCACACTTACTTTTATGACTATTTTTCGAGCCTTTCTACATTTTTATTTTTTTTTTATTTTATTTTATTCATCCCACGTAATCTACTTATAGTTTCTCACATGATAAAACTGGTGGTGTCTGTGGCGGGAGTATTCTCCCCTTTGATATTGTTGTGTAGTTTAGTTCATGTCGAGAAAGGCCCCTGCCGAAACGTCAATATGCGTTGTTTTGTGCACGTTTTTGTTCTGCTTTCCCATTTCGTTAAACATTTTAGTCACTGTTCACTAGATTCATTTCTTAAAATACGACGAGAGAACCAGTCCACAACAGACGATAAATTGTGTTTGAGGTCACCAGGGGGCACACTAATATTCAATGGACACAGTATGCACGTCATCAAGGAAAGCGATACAATCTAGCTATTAATAATGATTAACTGTAAATGTATTGTATGCGACAAATGATTCTGATATTCTACGTTCATCCATTCCTTGAAGTCAAACCACCATTAGTAGTTGGAAACAAGAAAGACAATGTTTTTTACGTATGCATAATGATGTCTCATTGGCACCACCACAAAAGGTATTCTTATATCGTCGACAGATGTTAACTGCTCAAACTGTATTCTGTAGTTTTTTTTTTTTTTTTTTTGCAGGTACCCACATGTGTTCCAAATAATTGCAATTGGTTACACAGAAAGTATCTCACTTAGGAAACTATGTATGCATCTTTGGCAAGATAAATGATAATGGTTTACCACGCTCTGAGTCTCAGATCACATTGATATGGTCTGTGTCTTCATAAGCATGCCTAACGAAATGTTTCAGTTACTCGCTATTTCCTACATATATTGTGCAAGTGTATTGATATCTTCAGTATACAAAGTATTGCTCGTGCCTACGTGTTTGTGCAAATCGTTTTGTCTAGAAGAAAGATTGATCACAATACTTGAACAAATTACACAAAATTCGAATATTTCTCTTGACATTTTGTTTCTGTTGAAAAGACGATACACCATTTTCATGTCATTTGAGAATCTAAGAGTGGCCACGCCCATTATAATTTTCATGGACAACGATGAAACTTGTGTTTTATAAGTGAGGTAGTGTCTACGTTACCAATTATAATTATTAGGCACAGAGGTGAGCACCTGCCAGGCATGTACTTACAGACTACCTCATTACAGAATTGTGCATCCATACAAAGTAAGTAAGTTCTACCCCACCAGTTCATCACACATGCGATCAACACCCAGTGACACAAAGTACCAACATGCAGATGAGGACCACCCGTTGAGGGACACCGGAAATCCCGTTCAGCCGTTATACCACATTTAAGGCCCGGTTATATTTAGGGTTCTCGGCAAAAGCCACAGTTGATCTTCAAAATAACAGATAAATTGCGTCCCTCGTGGGGACAATAGAAGTGTTCATATGCATAGGAATGATTATAGGCAGACCTGTTTGTTCGACAGTTGCAACGAATATACGGTACCCCAATGCTCTGAAATGACATCCACGACTTAACACGTGTAGATGATGCAGTTTTTATAAATCACCTAGCAGGTAGAATATGCTATACCAAAACTGTAGGCTAGAGGCCGACCAAGTACGTATTTGTTTAAAAGTAAACACATTATTAGTCAAGCAAATCTCAAAGAAATTCGTTGCTTTAAGAAAACAGCAGCACCTGTACAACTGTACAATTATAAAATCACAAAAACATTTAGAATCTGGGCCCACCGGCAAAAATGGATACGTTGCTGCCAACCTCCATTGTACAGAAAGCACATTTTCCCCCCAGCCTCAGCAATCAACACCAATGGAGATTGATAACAGTACATTAGAATGAGACTTAGTTTGGTAGTTAGGAGTTTGCATAATTTAGTTTCCCCCCAGCCCCCCCCCCCCCCCCCCCCCCACCCCCCCCCCCCCCCCCTCACATCCCTTTGTTCAGACGCCAGCACAAATATTAGAGAAAACATCGTGACAATATGCATTTTCTGAGGCAATATATAGATTTGAATGATGGACTAGCGTAGTCTGAAAATCAGGGCTTTTAAACTGAAATGTAACAAACAAATTGGAATCTTCCTCTGACTTTCTAACACCCAAAGGAGCATAGACGCTCAACCAACTCACACCAAGTCGTGCTATCCCTAGCAATTGCATGCAAATCATCCCATATCCTTCCCACATTTTTAACTTAGCTTTCTAGCTCCCTTGTCCATGTGTCTTCCTTTACCTCTGTGTCCATGTTTGTTCTGGTGCAAAGACATTGTAGTTATTTTGTTCCCAGATTTTCCTAACGTGTGCCCTATCCAACCACAGCGACTTTTCTTTACCTCTTGGCCCACTGGAACTTATTTAGATCTCTCCCAAAGCTCTACGTGAATGATTCTATCAAAGCATGTAATTCCTTCTATTCTGACACCAGTTAAGGAATGTTTGTAGTTTATCAGCAGTTGCCTTAGTTGTTCTCTATTTTTTCGCTCCATAGAAACAGCACTGATTTGACATTAGAATTAAAGATTTCTAGTTTAGTATCACTATTTAATTTGTTCTTTTACCTCCACACATTCCCTTGTGCAATGTAAGCTCCTCTTGTCTTTTGTGTTCGTATTTTAATAACTGGATCAGTTCCCCGATCTTTATCTACATTACTGTCCCAATAGATTGGAAGAAGTTGGAATAATACACATCTAATCTTTACGATCTGAATATAGAATGCGACATAGTTTGTATGGTACCCGTCAACTGAACAACTTTCCCCCCAGTGAACGCTACATCAGTTTAAGAGAACATAAGATTGTGCTTATAAAGAAGAAAAGGCAGAGGTCTACCACCAGAACGACGGTATGGAAACCACACGCTACCACAGATACCATTCACGTGTCAGAATAGTTAACGTCCTCTTATACAAGTAAAGTTCAGCGAAGGGATATGCTAAGTGCAGAATCAAGAGGTATTAAAAACATCGCAAACTTCGGAAGCGATTCATTTATGTATTGATTCACAACAGCAATGCAGTTGATATACTGTTACATAATCATCATCAGGTGCCTTGCCTACTGGCGTGGGCGATCATGCCTCTCCATAATCTGCGATCTCCTGCAGCATGTATCTGTTCGTGTGCCGAAATAATACACTCAAAATATGCATGCAGTTATTATAAATGCCAAATAAAAGCCACACAATATATTTGGGAATGCAAAACAAAATGAAACTTGTGCTACATTATTTCGATGATCTATGTGAATTATTCTTTATCATATGATTTGTTAAAGTTTCATTGTAGTATATCTCTGATTCAATGCAGTTGATAGTGTCATTTCATTGCAATTTTCCTTTTGCGACATCGGCCATTTTTAGCAGGTAAACAAAGCTGCACCTTGTAGATGTAACATTTATGATAATGGTCCACGAGAGAGCACATATCAAGGCGATGGTCTCCTCTTGGTGTTGTTTCTTTAATAAAGACGTCGTAATTCTAATTCGTTTGTTACCAGTAACAGTCTTAGTGTATGTATGTCACGTCTTTTCCCTGAGTTTTGAGCATCAACCAGATCCCTGGTCGCTGCTCGCTGCAGCCGACTCCTTGAACAGTGATGATAGCTTACGCCGACGTACTGTTCACTCACCCTTCAGATGACCCTTACAAAACCCAGCCCGACATGCATCACTTTACCACTATGTGGTGCAAAACCATTCAGATTATCTGACGTTTTATTCCAACGAACATGAAATTCCTGGATAAAAACCCAAAGCTTGTTAACTACTAGGGATCTGTCAAAGGATACATGCTTATACACTGGGAGCATAGTTTCTTGACCTTTCTTAACATAGCAATACTATGAGAGAAGAAGATGGTCTTGCATCACGACTATGAGAGAAGAAAAAAGTCTGGCATCATTCCATTAGGATGTTCTGTTCAACAATCGCCACTTTCGGGACTTTTTTCATGAGAATTGTAAGCTCTTGTTTTTCAACCTTTAAAGAACTGACCATCCGTTAAAGTTTTTAAGGTGTTCTATTGTGTAGGAAATGAACATAGCTATTGAAGTGCACATTACTTGATCAAGATTACTAATTCAAACATTTCGCTTGACCTTTTTATGTTTGTGTGAAGACTACAGGCCATCCCAGTGCCATTTACAAATCAAAGAGTGGTTAACCATTGTCATTGCCATCGACTACGTTGAAGACAATTTTTCGTATGTGAGATACACACTATTTACCAGATACAATTATTAGGTACACATATGTGTGTACCTGCCAAAAAATCATCGAACATAATGTAATAAGTGACATCCAACCAATTAGACGATAGTGGTCAGACACGGTCTATCAACAGATAGAATATGAATATGCCATGAATATGTTTTGTGATTGTATCAATCATGCTGCAGTATTGATACACCAATCAAAGTCTCTTACTTGAATTCATGGTAGATGTTGCAACATCAAACTGGCGGTCTGACTTCAAGAAGTACATGTATTTAGAATGTCAGACTCATTTGTCACATACACTATCTTCACAGTTGATGTATATCAAGACATACATTTATCGTGTCCCTTGTTGACGTTGATACGGTATCGTTTGAATGTGTTTGTATCCCCTGTTCACCACCAACAAACATGAGCAACAGAGGCACTGTTATGTGGGTATGTATTTTACTGTGTATTTGGGTGTATTGCTGTGCACTTATGGCAGTCATGAAATAAAAACAATTAAACACAGTTGCATACAAAACAAACTAACATCTATTTCGGATCATAGAGGAAAAAAAAGAATAATTCAAAATGATCTAAGTTGGTCATATTAATCGGCTCCATCATTTGCATGTCTGGAGAAATGTGGTAGATATAATAATATGAAGTTGCAGTTCTTTTTAATTAGCCGTTTAGATTTGAAAACACGATCCTAAAAGTCTCTTTCAAATCTCTTGAATGTGGGAGATGAGGTGAATGGGGGAAGAGAGGGAAGGATGGGGGAGTTGTTAGACAATATACAACTATCACCCGATGCTGAGGAAAAAGAGAGCTTCAATTATATTAGGACAGTGTGAACACTCTGGTGACAGTCTTGACATCATTGTTGGCCTTATCATCAGTTCTAATGTGCTCCTGGTGTCTTGTAATTCTATGCACAGTGACACTGTTGCCACAAGCACATGATCCCTGAGGCTATTTGAAGACATCCATGTCAAACTTGGCTGACTGAAAAATATATAGAAGTTCAGAAAAATATTTATGCATGTTTTATAGATTACAAAAAAAGCTTTCGACAGAGTGCAACATGAACAACTAATTGCAGCTCTTCAAAACATAGGACTAGATGGAAAGGATATCAGACTTGTTAGAAACTTATACTGGGAGCAAGAAGCAACTGTAAGATATGACAACATCTGCTCACCTTAGATAGAGATCAAGAGAGGAGTAAGACAAGGATGTGTGCTGTCTGTCGCCTAGCCTTTTAAACTTATGTACATAAACTATTTTTAAAGAAATTGTAGAATTACCAGGACTGCACATCAATGGTAGAATAATAAACAATCTGAGAAATGATGACGACACAGTGTTGCTAGCAAAGAGTGAGCAGGAGTTGCAAGACCTAGTGGATTAAGTAAACAGAATGAGTGCAGAATTTGGATTAGATATAAATTTGAAAAAGACAAAAACAATGATATTTTGCAAAGAATATAATCAGCTAACAATGAATATCACAGTGAACGCGGTGAAATTGGAACAAGTTAAAAAATTCTTATATCTTGGACAAGTAATAACATGTGACGGCAGACGTGAAACAGAAGTCAAGAAAAGAATAGGGATGGCCAAAAACATTTTCAACAACATGCAAAAGTTACTGACATCAAGAGAAATAAGCAATACATTAAAAAACTGAGAATTGTCAAATGTTATGTATTCTCAACCTTACTGTATGGCACAGAGACATGGACAATGAACAAACAACTGAAAAATCGTATCAATTCTTTGGAGATGTGGATATAAAGAAGATTAGGTCGTATTTCATGGAAACAAAAGCTATCAAATACAGAGGTACTGTGGAAATTGGAAATGAAAAGATAGTTGCCTAGGTGAA